>PVIH01004635.1:0-136680 GCA_004025045.1 Sigmodon hispidus
AGTCTCACAAACTCAGAGAGATAAGCAGGGGATATACTCACTCACTAGTGGTCTCTAAACAAACAAACAAGAAAAAAAGCCAAACATGCCCAAGCGGCAAACCACAACCACGGAACAGCTTGGGATCAGAAACACCCTGGACTGACCCTTCAAACCCCAGTCCAACTATAGGAACACCTGACTCACTCTTGAGGGGGAGGGGAAAGAACTGGATTTGGCCAGAAGTGGAGACTGATCTAAGCATTATTGGGCCAGTGGGTCCATAGGACTGTCTGCTCCCTGCCGAGGGAGGGGATGGGGAGTCGCAGAGAAGAAAAATGACCAGATGTGTTGGGAGGGGGAAGAGACCTTGAATAAGGATATACAGGGAAAAAAAAATTCAGAGGGAAAGATGAACACAAAGAAAATATATGTGTAGCAATCTTATTTGTATTTCCACCCTTGATAAGCCATGCTTATCATTCTTATCCTCTGTATAGCTATTGTTAACTCTTCCACATTTTAAATTCTTTTTACTGTGTTTTTTTTTTGATAAATACAAAATAAAGAAGGAAAAAAAGAAACAAAAAAAAACAAAAAAAAATAAAATAAAATGTATAATAACCTAAGATTTTTATGACAGTGAGATATGTCTGCTTCTGGCATCACCAATCTACTCCATAAATGGATGCTGGGTATCAAGGAGGCTCTATATGGAGCTTTCACTGTGGCACAGCTAGACATTTGGGGAAAAAACTGTCTTTACTTCAACTGCTGACACTAAACTCTACAAACTGAAAAAGCAGGACTCAAGGGAAGAAGATTGCCAAACATTGCCAAGACAAGAAAGAACAGTCCTTCAAAATTCCTGGTGCCCAATAAGTCTGTCAGATATTCTAAGCCTATAGTCTGATTATGGATGCCCCCAAAATGTAGAGGAACCTTGGGTGACTACACAGGCAGCCATTTGACTGTCATTTCTGTAGTTTTGGAAGTTGCTTACTCCTCATTTCTTATTTATTCAGGTAATATTATATACTTCCCAGGTCTCTGATGAAGTTGAAGATGATATGGTTATAGTTACAGATTTCCTTGTTACCAATATCAGAAAAAAAACTTCCAAAAGTGGTATAAAAGATATTAGCTTGAGAGATATAAAAACTTAATATTTATCTAAGAACAGGTTTTGATGTTTAAAAAGATAGTTTTGGGTTGGAAATACAAGTTAGAATATAAACTGGGAATCAATCTCCCCAAGGACCCAGCAATACCACTTCTGGGTGTATACCCTAAAGAGGCACAGTCACAATCCAAAGGCATAGGCTCAACTATGTTCACAGCAGCATTATTTGTAATAGCAAGAACCTGGAAACAACCTAGATGTCCCTCAACTGAAGAATGGATTAACAAACTGTGGTACATCTACACAATGGAATACTACTCAGCAGTAAGAAAAAATGATATCCTAAAATTTGCAGGCAAATGGATGGATTTGGAGAATATCATACTGAGTGAGGTATTACAAACTCAGAAAGATAAGCAGGGGATGTACTCACTCATTAGTGGACTCTAAACAATCAAACAAACAAACAAACAAACAAGAAAAAAGTAAAGCATGCCCAAGCTGCAAACCACAACCACTGAGCAGCTTGGAATCAGAAACACCCTGGACTGACACCTTGGATCCCTCTTCCCATAGAGGAACACCCAACTCACTCTTGGGGGAGGGGGGAGAAAACTGGATCTTCCAGGAGTGGAGACTGAACTAAGCAATATTGGGTCAGTGGGACCATGGGACTGCCTGTAGCCTGCCCAGGGATGGGATGGGGATTTGTGGAGAAGAAAGAATGACTTGATGTTGTGGGAGGGGGAAGGGACCTTGAATAAGGATATACAAAGTTAGAAAGTATGACTTCTTTGTTCATAATAATAATAATAATAATAATAATAATAAAGGGAAAAAGGAGATTATAAAAAAAGAAAAAAAAAGATATTCTTACTACTGAACTACAAACAGGATTTACACTATCAGGCTAAAGTAAAAATTCAATAGTATAGTCATAACTGTATTTGTATCATGTAATAAGGCTGAGCTGTGGACTGTATTCTACTCTTGAGAGACAGGAAATAAGAACACTGAAAACAAAATGTCATCCTCATGTGCAGTAATCCAGTGCCTGTAAAGGTACTGGTGGGGAGATGGGGCTGGGGGCAGGAGGGGGGAGGAAGGAAGGGAGAAGGAGAGAGGGGGGAGGGGAGAAAATATTCATCTAAATACAAGTAAAAAAGAACAAAGAACATTATCAACTTTCAGAAAAAAATTCATAATAAAAATCTATCCAATGTAAAAAAAAAATTAGGTACAAAACATTGAAATCATCAAGATAGGATAGACAATAGAGTACTTTCTTTGAATTTGCCAAATACAAATGGACTGGATATTGCAAATTAAATTCTTACTTGATAATTGTTTATTGTAGATAGTCTTACTATGTTAAAGCTATGATTCTGTTTTTATTTAGACAAAAGGGAAAATGTTGCTAAGTATTAATTTAATTATGCAAAAATGTGTTACATTTTTATAATTATGTGAAGATGTATTGCATTTAAGTATGTAAAGATATATTGCATTTCTTTGATTATGTAAAGATGTGCTACTCTTTTACTCTAATATAATCCTCTGGATAATTATTTTATAAGCAGCTGTGGGGCAACAGGTGGGAGAGATTTGTTTGGACCATGGGTCGGATGGGTCAGAAAACTTCCAGCTACACTGCTTCTTAATATATGTATATTATTTTATATATGTCTCCATATAAGCACAAACCAATTGATGACAGATAGGTAGGTTAAACCTAGTTATATGACACATGATAAATAGTTATGTAGTTAGACAGATGCTAAAAAAATATATAGGTAGATGTGTAGGTATAAATAGTCTTAGTTAGAATTTTCTATCTCTATGAAGAGACACCATAATTACCATATATAATTGAGCATCAAAGCTAAAGACATTAGGTTTATAAGCAAGAAATTCAGATGTGGTGGTTGTTTAATGCTGTTCTGGTGAAAAGCACAAAAATTTTTGTGACAGGATGAGGCTACACAAAATTGAACCCATTTAGAATTGTTCTTTTGGTTAAAGCTCTTAATACATAGAGCCCTGAAGTAGCATGTCTCTGAATTTTTCAAGTTTTCTTTCATGTAATATATGAAAATATTTTAACTAAGCTTAAGCTAATCATTATTTTTAATCATAATCAAAGACAGAGATCTGCCAATCAGAGCTTCCCATCAGCATAGAATGACTGAGGTCATCAGGTAGAGCTAATATCATTTCAATCAATAGCAAAGAAACATGATGTTTGTGTTAATGTGAGAGACTTTATCACTTGTAAAAGTATGATTAGGTTAGATTTGCTAAAATTTTATAAATGGCTCCCAAATTGATCTCCACTGCTACATGGTCTCTTAAGACCCAGAAACCCCATGTAGACAATCACTGATCTAATAAAATTCATTGAGAGATATACTTGTTTTCTAATAAAAGTTGGAGCAATAAAACCTTTATAAAAAATTAAAATATTTATTATATACTTTAGTATCATACAGAACCAGTAAATTGCAACATACTCCTGGTGAGAAGAATGTAAAGCCTTCTTTGGTGTCATTTGAATTCTACTGAGATAATAAGCAAAATAATTAGAAGAAATAAGACATACAATTGTTGTCAAAGAAGAGTGAAAAATCAGTTTGCATGGTTTTATGGAAAGCAAGAAAAAAAATTTCTCAGGATAAAATCATGTCCAGTATGACCAGGAACTATTTAATGCTGAAAATAAATAACAGAGATAGCAGATAGCTGCTAGAAGAAGAATACACACCCTTCTGAGAGCAACTGGCCACTAAGGGCAGATACATGTAAAAGGGGGGTTGTTGAAGTGACACCTAAGCATATGGGGGTAAATTCAATGACTATAAAACTTCACTGCTTCCCAAAGTGTCAGACTCATTTGACAAAAATATAGATCATGTGTAGTTACCATTTTTAAGCCTCAGTTGCTTATGTTTTGAAGTTCAAGTGACATCTCTCTTGTCATTAATGCAACAGATCTAGGAGGAGGAATCTGAAGGACAAAGAAAGAAGACACACTCTTGAATATCAGCTTATTAATTGTCTAGAAAGCATAACAGAAAAACAACCATGATTCTGCCCAGTTGTTGCACTAATTGAAGGTTTTCTGAGAAAACTTCTTTTATTTTTTTTATTTTTGAGGAAAGAGTTTATTTGGCTTACTTTTCTTTTTTATTTTTTCTTTTTATTAAAAATAGGTCTTTTTTTCCATGGATACCCCTGATCATCTATCCTTCCCTGTCCCCAATCTCTCCCAGTCTGCCTTCAACCTCCCCCTACTCCAACCCTCATCCCCTCCTCAAAAAGGACAGGAAGTTCTATGGTGGATCAGCTGAGCTTGGCACTTCCACTCTAGGCAGGTCTGATTTTCCCATCCCAATATCAAGTCTGGGTTATGCACTTCTCTGAAGAGAATGGTCTCCAAGGTGTCAGCCCATTTACAGGAACAGTCTGATCCCACTCCTCAAAGCTCTACATATTACTCATGCTAATCTACAGTTGCCTACATTTGGAGGGACTAGTTCTTGGTCCTATGGCTCCCTTGATTCAGTATGTTCTCCAGAGTTCCAAGCAGCCATCTCCGTGGGAACAAATTACGAGAGAAAGAGATGATTGAGGGAGAAGAGAAACATAGAGAAAGATAAAAGAGATGGCTGTCTTAATAGAGGAAGCCAATGTAGGGATAGAAGAAGAAGGGGTGCTGTGGAAACCTCCAGGAACCCACAGGATGTCCCTGGATAGGTCCCCTTCCAATAATGGAGGAGGTACCTAAACAGGACTTCTCCAATAGTCAAATGAATAACCACCCTAAGTGTCATCACAGAACCTACACCTAATAATGAATGGAGGTGGAGGCAGAGATCCATGGATGAGCACTGGGCCGAGCTCCTGGTCCAGCTGGAAAGTAGGGGAGAAGCATCTGTATAAACAAGGAAATAGGGAGTATGAGGAGGAGAATTAACTTCTAATTGAATTAACTTGTAAGAAAGTGAGCAGTGAGAATTCCATTTACCATAATTTTCCCTTATAAGTTGAAACTAAAATAGTCACTGTAGAACTGTAGTTGAGTTCAGAAATGTGGACATTCTCTCAAACTATACAGCCCATTTGCAGTGTAATGCCAGAGCTCGTGAGCTAATCTTGTTTAGAATACTATATTAATAATTTTTAAAAATCAATGAGTATATGAAATTTTACAGAACCCATTTTATTAACTAACATAATGTTCTAGTCATGTGCATACAATTTTTCACCAATCAAGATTATAGGAATTTAATAATTGCTATGTACATACAAACCTATTACTAAGGTACTACATATGCATAAATAATCTAGAAATATTATTTTGGTTGGTTCCAGGACTCAGTCACTGAAGCTGATTATCTGTGAAACCCATTGCATCCTTATTTTGCTATAGTGCCTATGCCTAGGTACAGTCATTAACCTATAACATGACCCCATGACCTATTCACCAGTATCTGGCATGGTTTGAAAATAAATCTTTATGGTTTCTTGTGGTTTCAGACATCATTTCAAATTATATCTTTTCAGAATTGGCATAAGTTAATTGGTTGGAAGAAAATGAAATATTTATAATAAAATTTCATAAACTACTAAAATTTCAGCCTTTCCAGATTAATGCTAAAAGTTGTTAAATTTCTCAGTTTGAATCAACATAAAAAAGGCACCAGGTTGTGGCAAATGTTTGAGGCTGCAGAAAAACAAAACTGAGACCATGAAGAAGAGAGTGACTTCAGAAAGGTCACAGTGCTAATTGGCAGATATGACATTTAGAGTTTGTTTTGGCTCAGTAAGTTTCTTCTTGCAAAAAAATGAATTTTAACAGAAGTCAAGAGAATAACCTATCAGGGTAGAGATTTCATCTACTGGGAATAGGCTCAAAGAGCAGAATTGGAAGACCATGAGAAAATACAGGATGTACCCATAAAGGTTCTTTATAAATAATCTGTAGTCCATCCATAATGTAACAGGGAATATTGTTCTCATATTGTTTGTTTAGTGTTTCTTGATACAGATTAACCTTGAGTATGTTTAGCCTATTACTTGCTCTGAAGCCTAGATTTATGTAAGGTTATCTACTTAGTATTTTGCTAGATGACAGTATAGTGCTGATCCAAAGAATTATAACTGAGGATGAAATTTTTATGTTGTTTAATGAGATCATAATCATCATAAAAATCATAACCCTAACCCTGCACTATGGTAACTTGACTGTGATGTTTCTGGTATGAACAGACCTAAAATAAACCAACTGTACCTGCAGAGTATTGGTAGTATAAGTAACCCTACCATAGAATCAACTAAATATACCTCTGTATAATGTTGATGGTACAATAAAACTTATTATAAAAACAACTCACTATATACCAGTATAATGGTCGTGGTATGAGCAAGCCTACCATAAAATTACGTAAAAGTGTGTCATAAACAATTGAACATTATGCCTTCTATTTGGTAAAATATTACAACTCCATCTAACTGGCTGATTACTTATTGAGCAATGTTTTCTTTTTTATAATTACACTACAACATATATTTACTAACTGGAAAATTAGTTTATTGGGCTGTAGAATCTTTTACCATGTGTTTACTGTTGGCACTACTACATAATTGCACAATGGAAATACATTCTGTGATTCTCTGTGATGTTTTTACAATGAAGAAATTGTACAATGGCATAGTTTTTGAAAGATAACTATCATTAGGTAGCACATTGTTCTTCTTCTGCTATGTGTCTATTATAGTTTATTTGTCTGAAGTAGATGCTGAACTAATACACATTGGGACCTCTTGCACTTTATGGGGAGGGGATGGTGGGATGGGAAGGAGGGTGGCTGAAGACTGACCAAGAGAGGTTACTACAGGGAAGGGAGTTGGAACAAGGGGATAAAAAGGGAAACTTTATTCTATAAAAATGAAAAAAAAAATAAGCCCTTAAAACACTTAAAATGCCACAGTCTTTAAGTCTTTGAAATGTTTAAAGATTACCTACCTGGAACAGTGTGACCCTGTGGTATCCAAGGCAGAGTGGGAGTCCGGGGGCTTCAGACAGCAAGGATCCCAGGTACTGCATGGAGTAGGAGGCCTGCCCCGGACCAGGGCTGAGTGAAGCTTTTCCCAGCAACCTCTGGGGTTACATCACAGATGCCCTGGCCTTGCCTCCAGGGCAGGCTGTATCATCAAAAAGGGACAAACATCTCTCTAAATAGTGTGACCCTATGGTGTTGGAGGCAGAGTGAGAGGCAGGCATCTTCAGACAGCAAAAATCCCATGGCTTGACCAAAGAAAGAAATTATGAAGACTCAATGTCCACAGCACACAGGAGATACACAACCCCTGTAGCCAGAATGGACTAAGATTTCACTAAGAGTTGAATAAGAGTGGACCAAGGAAGCAATGGGCAGATGTCAGTGCAAAAATACATATAACAATATAATGAAAAACAAAGCACCACCAGAAGAAGCTGATGTCTCTAAAATACCAAGACTTCAACAGAACAATGAAGAGGAAACAGAGAGAAACAACAATACAAACACCTTTATGAAGATTATAGAAGCCTTAAAGGAGGCTATGAAAGAGTATCTTAAAGAAATAACAAATAAAAATTAGAAGAGATGAACAAATCCTTGAAATAAAACAAAGAAAACCAAGAAAGAGAAATCCAACAAATGAAAGGATCATTCCAGGAACTAAAAATTGAAATAGAAACAATAAAGAAGGCAAAAAAAAATAAGACAAAGGATGAAATAGAGAATCTGAAGAAATAATCTGAAACTATAGATGCAAATCAAAACAACTTTGAGATACCAACTAACACCTGTCAGATTGGCTAAGATAAAAGACACAGATGACATCCTATGCTGTAGAGGATGCAGAGTGAGGAGAACACGCCTCCATTGTTGGTGGGAGTGTAAACTTATTCAGTCACTCTGGAATGCAGTATGCAGTTTTCTCAGGAAACTGGGAATCACTCTCCCCAAGGATCCAGCAATATCACTATTGGGCATATACCCTAAAGTCATACATTCTCACTCCAAAAGCATTTACTAAACTATCTTCATAATAACATTATTTGTAATAGCAACAACCTGGAAACAAGCTATAGGTTGTTCAAATGAGAAATGGAATAACAAACTATGGTACATCTACACAATGGAGTACTACTCAGCAGTAAGAAAAAAATAATATACTAAAATTCACAGGCAAATGGATGCATAGTGAGAATATCATCCTGAGCAAGGTCTCACAAACCCACAAGGATAAGCAGGGGATAAACTCACTCATTAGTGGACTTTAAGTGAAAACATTCTTTTTTCATTGAAAGATGATGGGAGAATAAAGAGGTTTAAAACACACACACACACACACACACACACACACACACACACACACAAACAAACACCCCAAAACAAAACAAACAAAACAAACTTCTTGTTTGAATGTAGAAGGGTTGCTTAGCAGAAATTTGTGGTGGCCATAGTGCATCCTTGGGACTTAGCTGTGACCTACCTTGCTTTCTTTAACTGTAGCTGAGGCTAACCTGGCTTGAGAATCTTCAAATTTTATTTTTTATGTTTCATGTATTTTAGAGAAAAGAGAAGTTTTATTGTGTGGGGTTTTTTTAATCCATTTTGAATGTTTTCCTTTTTTATTTTTATTTTCTTTTACATTAACAGATCTTTTTATTAAGTTTTTCTACAAGAAATAACACCAAATTGTTTAGCAGAAATCTGTTCAACTGAGAGGTCAAATGGATCTAAGGAAAATGGGAATTAAATACGTAAATTATCAAAAGGCACTGTTATGACACCACATTATCACTCAACTAGTATTTCTGATAATTTTTATGTATAAACCACATCTGATGCTAAGAACTAAGACATGCACCAATATTCATGGTTATTGATCTAATTTTAACACTTAGGACCAAATGGATAGACACAGCTTGATGATGCTCAAGTGTAAAGTTTCATCTATACCTTAGTTCTGTATGACAACAACAAACAGACTGTAAATAAATAATATTGTGATTGTATAATATTCCTTTGCACAAAATATTCTAAGAAAATCTTTAAAAAAGAGAAAATACCACAAAGCATTAAAATTCCTGCACAACATAACAATGTTTCTCTTTCTTGAAAACTCCCAAAGAATTGTTTGTCTGGAAAATGAAGACAGATGAGCTTTCTGATTTTATCATGACATCTGCTCATTCTGCTCACCACACTGTTTAATCATGCATTCCAGGAAAAGAAATATCAGACCATACTTCTTAATATGTTTTAGTAGTAAAAATTAAACAACAGTAGCTGTGATTTATTTGAAATAGCAATGATCATTTTGGGATTTCTCAACTCTGCACATGAGTTTTTCAGTTCAAAAATATATTCTACAGAAGAGAAAACACTTTCTATGAATGCAATCAAATTTTTATTGGGCTTTTTAAATCCCTTTAGGACATTCAGTAGATAAACAAATAACAATTTTACTTTTAGAGCATGCAAGGATTTCCTTTTTTATGTCACCCAATTCATTTCTCCTTTGGTCGCTGTCTTGTTTTTGTTTTTTGCCTATCATTTTTGCAAGCTGGGTTATATTTTATGGGTAAATTCCTGCTGACCGAAAGCCACCCTGTACTTCTTAGGACTTCCCATTGCACTCACAGGTTACAATACCTCTCAACCCTCATCAGATAAGCTTACATATACATTAAATGATTATCAATACAGAGATCTGCAATTGTCAAGATGCAGAAAATAAGTAACTGCATAATATTTAGTTCCAAATATATACACCATATTCTCCACCTCAGAATACTTAGAAACTATTGCTACAGATGTCACAATAAGACTGGAAGAGCCAGAGGTGGTTGATTACTGAAAGAAAACAATTACTTCTGGACAGAATTGAACAGCTGCATATATAAACTCAAAAGAGTTGTGACAGAATGCACAACATCTCTGCATGTCCAATCCAGACCATGCCCCAATATGAAGAGGGAGTTGTTCACAGAATCCTATCCATATCCAAAGAGCTATTGGCAATTGTTAGTTGATGGATGAGGAAAAGACAGTTTTATCTAAAAGTATAACCTCTGTTAGGTCAACAATGGTCCAGTGGAAGAGCACACATCAATACTATGTGGGTAGCAAAATTAGACCTGATGGATTTAAAACAAAAAAAAAAGATAGAAAATTGGATGAGGAAAGGAAGTGGGGGTGGATATGGGAAGATGCGAATGAATATAATCAAAATTCACTGTACAAAATTCTAAAAAATCTAAGTAAATATTTTAAGACTATTAAATGCTTAAATAATTTTAATACTAATAAAAATTTGAAGACGGTTTCAGCCATCTCATTGTCTGGTAGAGCATATGCTAGCTGTTGGGTTGCCCAAAAAGGATGATGTTAAGCCTATTTAAAAGCTTACATGCCTCTCAGAAAGAACTTCAGAGGTCACAGGTGGGATTCTCTTGAAGACATGCAAGTTCTTTTCCTCCCTTTAATATTATTGTTACATTTTAAGAGTGAGAGATAAACACAGACTTGAACAATCAGTGGCCCCATATGAGTTATTTACCATTATCATGATATGGTTTAAACAAACCTTTATATAAACATAATAATTAAACCTCCCTCCCTGAACTTTTTTAAATTACTGCCCATCCAGTGAGAGACCTCTGAGCATCAGTATTTAAAGTAAAACAAAGAGCACATCACATTTTTCCAGTAATTCTCCTGGCTACTTTTCACTGCACCTTGCCAATGACTTTCTTATACATTTATCATTGTTTATTTAACCAACTGACCTCATTAAAATCATATTGCTCTGGCCTATAAAAAGTATTGATAATGCCACACAGCATGAGAGAGACTGTTCAGAGAACTTTTGAGTTTTCTCTTATGAAGAACAGTTAGTAAATGTCATGCAAAAATCAGACTTACCATTGCAAGTATACTTATAAGTCCCACATTTATGGAAATACAAACATATATACATACAGACAGTAAATTAGTTCTTTTGAAAGATGTTAAAGGCCAAGTATTTAGAACATATCCACCAACTATGTCATATGAACACCTAAAATTTAAAATGATATGTTTACGATAATACATCAGAATTGGCTATATTGTTTTTTTCAGAATATTTTTATTTATTTATAAAATAGTATTTTTTATCCATGTATCACCTTTTCCCCCTCCTTTTGCTCCTCCCAATCAATCCCTCCCAGTCAGTGTTCAGCCCCCCAGCACCCCATTCCCCCATACCCTCACAAAAAAAGGGCAAAAAGTTCCAAGGTGGGTCAGCTCAGCTTTGTGCATCTACTCCGGGCTAGTCCAGTTTTCTCATCCTAATGTCAAGACTGGGTTCACTGTTTCTCTGAAGGAAATGGGCTCCCAAGATTCCAGGGCATGCACAGAAACACAATCTGATCCCAACCCTCAGAGGCTCCACATACTGCCATGTCAATCGACAGTTGCCTATTTTTGGAGGGCCTAGCTCCTTTGCCTGATGGTTCCCCAGTAGCTGTTCTTAAATCAGTGAGCTCCTCAGAGCTCCAGCCAGCCATCACTGTTGGAATTTTCTTCATAGTTCCTATTCATTTACTCAGAAAGACTCTCCTCTCCTGCCCTCACCTGGATCATGAGCTCTGCCCAGTGCTCAGCCATGTATCTGTCTCTACCTCTATTCAAAGTGTAATGGCTCCCAGGAGGATGACATTCTCTTTTAAAATTTCTAAGGATGAAGGTGATAGATAATTAGTCCTAGATTTCCACTTCAGGTGATGAAATAACATATGCCATTTAACTTATTTCTTTCCAGGTATGTAATCTAGTCTGCCATTGCATAAACATGGCAGTTAGCTAAACAGTGTAGGTATAAAGGCATGAGTGAAAAGCAGTGCTTTTTGAATGGGCAAACTCTGCAACATAGATTAAACTTTTTCTTAATGATTTTTTTTCCTTCCTCTCTCTAAAAACTAGCTGTTGTCTTCATTATAATTGTGCATTTAAAATAATACACTACAGAAATTAGTTGTTTATCCAGGAAATCAAGAAACAATGACTTTCTAAAATATGCATTTGTTGTCTGTATTTTTCATCTCTAGTCTAAGATTCCATGTTTCCTTGTAGTCATATTTTTAATTTTGTATGGGGTATGCAGTGGGGTACAGTGCCTCTGTAGAGTTTCTATACCTCTGTCTGCATATGGAGGACTAAGGTCCAAGGTGTACATTGTTCATAAAGTCACTCGGCATCTTTAGTTTTTGAGACAAGGTCTGTTATTAGATATAAAGATCATAGGTTTGGGTCTAGGCTTCTTGACAAATGAACTCCTGCTATCTATCTGTCTCAATCCTATCTGCCTCTGAACAAGCAAGTCTAAGGTTACAGGCAAGAGCTGCCACATGCCTTCATTTTTATTGGTTCTGAAGATTGAAATTCAAGTCCTAGTATTTAGGCACCAAATATTTGACCAAATGAACTTTGTTCCAGCTCTAGTTTGTGCTTGTAGTCTAAGTTTTTGAAAATACATTATATCTTACACTTTACAAAATGTTAAAATTAACACTCAGGAAGTGATAAATGCCAAGATCATAGTCACTAAGCTCTACCAAACTTAGAATACAAAGCCTTTTTATGAAGTGGCTTGTACAGGAAAGAAATTAAATAAACCTGTAAGAAATTAGGGCTTTGTCTTAGACGTAACCTTTCTCTTCTTGGGCTGGAGAGATGGCTCAGTGGTTAAAAGCCACTTAAAGAGGCTTAAAGTTCTTTAAGAGAAAGTGATTCAATTTCTTTATGAACAAATTTCTATAATGCTTCAGCTTGCACCTGCCTTCAATTCACAATATTTATGCAACTCTAAGGCAAGGAGTTTGATTGACTTAAATGCTCTAAATTATGTGTTCATTATCATAAATATGTTGCAATTCATTATATTATTTATTAGCAAAATAAAACAAAACTAAAGCTTGAGCTGTGACGTATGGAGTAGAATGCTTAGATTCCCATTTGGTATGAGAAATATAGGAGAAAAACCATTACATTAGGAAAGGATAGAGTAAGGCAGACAAAGGCTTTCATCTAATGGCAGCCTAGAGAGAGAGAGAGAGAGAGAGGAAGAGAGAGAGAGAGGCCACAGAAAGATGAGAGAAGAAGCAAGAGTCTAGGTATAATATCACAAAGTCTTCTTTTCTTAAACCAAAGATTATTGGTTTACTCCCTCTAATGACCCACTCTCTTAGTATCCCCTAAAACAGCCACCTTTAAAAAAAAACACATGAGCTGGGACAGGTAATCTTTATTGAGAACTTGGCATAGTAATGTAAAAAATGCTAATCCAAGCTCCTGAGAAGGTCAGCAGAAAGATCCTTCCTTTTGTCAAGATATCAATTACAAAGCCAAGGGAGCAATGCCCAGCAGTCACCTCTCCTGCAAAATGTAAATCAAAAAATAAAAAAAAGAATGGGACAAGCCTTTGCCAATAAAAGCCATCTGGATACTGCTGGCTGTTGTTATTTATTCCATTGTGCAAGTAACACAAATTTGCTAATTTACTGCTTAATTTCTTCAGCCTTATTTTGCAGCAACTAGAAAGGCCCTAGACAGCTCCTGGTTGGAGTTAAGCTTTGAGGTTCTTCTTCTTTACTAACTTTCAGTGTAATACTTCCTAATTATGTTAGGCAGGACCAGGAAACCCAGTCATCCAATGTCCTGAGAATTGCAAATATATTTTTACTTACTACGTATCTAAGTTATTATGAGTTTATTGTGTCATAAACCCATGTAAGTCAAGAAACATATGTACTCTTTCATATAGCATATTGTGTCAGCTATTTTTCTCTTTGTTGTAACCATATATCTGACAAGAAGCAATGTAAAAGAGGAAGAGATTTTTGGTTTCTACTTCTAAGATCTAGAAACCATCATGATGGCAGAAAGTTGAGGCAGAACTACAATTTTTTTTTTTATTGTCTTTGAGGGAATATTCCAAATGAACTCCTCCTACCTCCTCCTAGGCCTATACACTTCTATCAAGGTTTCAACAACTCTGATGAAGCTTTTAGTACATAGACCTTTGAGTCAGGCTTGTAGAATCCATATCTTGTTGTAATACTAAAAAAATAATTGTTATATCTAGATGTTTTGAAATGCCCCAAACAGGAGAAAACCATGTATGATGGGTGTCTGTGTACATTAAGGTTTGTACTAAAATTTGTTTTAAACTTTAATCAAACTTAAATTGTAAATTTATAACAATAAATAAAGTTTAAATATTGCTTCTAAAATCTTAGGTAAACCCTTAATTCTAGTCCAAGGACAATAACTCTTTTCCTATCCATATAATGTTACAGTTAAATCTTTTCTTCTTGGTTAGACCAAAATGAGGAAGTAAACCTTTTGTAATCTAAGGTGATGATAGCAGGGCAACTTTGCATGAACTCCCTCTTAAAAAATATCCTAAAGTAACTTAGGCCCTGTGAACTTGATTCTCTAGTTTAACCACCTTATCTTGTTAAGACACATATTTTTACCTAAACTTAATATTTCCCTTTTTTAAGCCTACATTCCCTTGACTTTTAAAAGCAGAACACTATTTTTGTTCTTAACTCATAATTATTATTCCCAGTTTCTCTTCTGTACCCATTCTTTAATATCTTCACTGATGAAAGCAAAAATTTTTAAAGCAGAGGTTTGTAACACCTCAGGTACAGCCTAACACCTTCAACACAAATTATAATGTTTCTTTTGTTTATGCTTTTCTCTAGTGAGCTAAGTTTACTTTATATATAAATCTAACTTTGAAATACACTGCTCACACTATCTCACTCAATCTGGGAAATATTTTCATTCTGATGTACGAAGCCCTGTTTGGATAAGTTAAAGTTACTAATATACTGTGTGGAGGACAGAAAATAGAGTTGTAAACATTACAGAGGATTGAAAGGTCACATATAAGCATAGAGTTCAGGGTATGTAGTGTTAAACATTATATAGCATTGTGTAAAACACTGGTTATAAGGCTTTAGAATGTCTTGGGAGATGCTACTTTACAAAGCATCATTAGTGCCATTTTGAGTATAGATAAGGGGCTAGATGACTGCAAACAGTTATCCATGTAGACTTGACCATTAGCAAGAACCACCTACAACAAAATATGAAATAAGTAACTTAGTCTTAAGAGTAAAATGGAGTTGTTTTATCACTAAGTTTTGGTTAAGGAAGCAACAGGCAGATATTTTATCTCAATTATTTCTGAGACTTTAGCTCTGCCCAGTTCTGAGTACTGACAAGGCTTATTTAAATTACCCAACCATTCACCCATTGATTAATTTGTTGAGATTTGGGCCCACTACTTGTCTTTTTGATTTACATTGTCTTGAGTTTTGATTATCCACCTCAAATCATCACTGAGGATATGCACAAGTCATGTTCCATGGTTTGATTTTATCTCTGGTAGTATTTCTATCACAGTTCTAAGTTTGCTGTTCATTTCCTGAAGTGAGTATCAGTGCATCAGTACCTGTTTCCAAGTATCTCAACTAGGATCCCTTAAAGTTTCTTCAACTATATTTAAGTCTTCTTAATACTTGTATAACTTTTTAGTAATGTATATTAAATATAAAGATAACAGACAAAAGATAGATATATTCTTATAGTTATGGCACAGAAGTGGTTACTGTGGGCTTCCCCATCAAGTGTGACATGAAACATATAAAAGACACCATTTATTTAGAATAGAGTATAGACTTTTTAATGATGGATTTATACAATACAGAGCACACTCAAGGAAAGCTTATGGTATACAATGGTATAAAAGGAGGGTGTTAGGTGAAATATAGGATAATGATACTCCTGGATTAGGATTATTTGCCTTCCCCTCTAAGTTTACCAGGCCATATCTGTTTGAAAAGTGTTTTCCCTTTTTAAATAAACTGTCTATATTTCTGTTATGTGTCCTTTATAATTCAATTCTATGTCCTGCCTGTGAATTTCCTAGCTATCAAATTTCCAGGTGCTAGAATGTCTTGTCTAGCGAAGGGAGTTTACAACAGAGTGGGTGTTGGTGGTCATATATATTGCTCCCTTTCCCATTCCCTGACTCCTGCCTGAGAGGCAAGGAGCTTAGAGGCAGGCTCCTAGTGTGATCCAACTTCTTTATCCAGATACCTACCACCTCTGCATCAAGAACTCTAATCCTTCTTCTCAAAGAACAGCTGCAGTATCTGTTTCTGTTGTAGGACCTGAATTCTCTCCTCAGAGTGTTGGCTGTCCTGTTACTTATAAGTATATATACTTATATGTAGTGTGATTATGCTGGCAATGTAAATATTTCTCCTGCCTATCCTATGGGTTTAATAAAAGCTGATTGGCCAAAGACAAACAGGAATTATAGGTGGGGCTACCAGGCTAAGAAAACCCTTGAACATCTTAGAGCAGACACAGATGCCAGACCCAGATGTCAGAGTCACTGGAGCTGCCAGGAGAAGCAGAGGAAATGCTGCTCTGAGAAAAGGTACTCAGCCTTGCAGCTGAACAAGATGGGTTGAGTGGAGATGAAGGAGTTAGCAAATTATAGGCCTGAACCCTAGGTCAATCAATGTAAAAATAATACAAGTGTCTGTGGGATTCTGTGGGATTAAGTGTGTTTCTGTGGGACTGTATGTTTGAACCTCTGTCCAAGGCAGAAAATCTGGGTCAGAACCATAATACAACAATTATATATACTATATATAGCAATCTCTCCATGGCATTACTAACTCTTCTAATAAGTGTTTTATCCACATTTCATCTTCATGTCTGTCTTGAGCCATCACCAGAGAACTTTGACATACTTGATTTAAAGTTTTTCTCCATTTTCTCCTTGTAGAAGCCACAGAGGTTTTCAACCTGCCTGTCCTTTTGCTTTTCATTCAAACTCCCATCAAATAGTCCCTGAGCTTATTTCATGATTTATTTCTAAATTTGTTTATTAGTGAAACTCAGAACTCAAAAATAGAATTCAGTTTCCCTGGTAACATAATTACTAAGAAAACTATAATTTGTAACCTGGGCATTAATATTAGTAATTAAAACTGGAATAAAAAGGCCTGTGTTTTCCAACAACCAGCTATCAAGGGAAATCAGAACTACTTAGAAAATTCCAGGCAACAAAACCAATATTTCTTATGAATTTATTGATATCAATAGATTATGACATTATAGACACAAATGTGATGCTCTATGCTACTAATAGTCGAATATAGTAGCAATAAAATATAATTTTGATGGGTGAAGTTCTTAACTTTTATTACTTTTTGGAAAATGTTAAGGAGGTGGATAGAATTAACCTGTATAACACAGCAAGGAGTGGGAGCCCAGACTGAGTCTTCAGAGACTCTACTGTGCAGACATAGCCAAACAAACTCCAAGAAAAGTCAAGTAATTATCTAAAAGCTAACAAAACTCACTGTGTTGCGATCAGTGACATGAGTCAATAAACCACTGCTTTAGTGACCCTATATTCCAAAAGAATTATGAATGAGAAATGAATTAAATATGAGTAGAGGAAAAATCTGATTCTTTTCTCTCCACTGTTCCGATGGACATCTTACAGTTTTCATAAATACTCATATATTAATGCACATTTGTAACTGACCTTACGGGAGAGATGATATTCTAAAGAGATGTGCCCCTCTTGTTAGCTATCAGGCTATTGAAACAATAAGTCTTGTTATATAAAACTGCAGGACTTTCACACCGGAAGACAGAAAGGCTTGAGGACCTTGTGCCAAGTATAAGAGAAATAATATTCTTTTCGGAGATTTCAAAACAATAACAACTTCAAGGAAGACTGCAGCTGAATTAAAGATGGGCCAATGATGAACAGGACCATGCTTTGATGTGGAATGCTTAGTTATGCATACCTGATGCCTTCTATGTAAATACAATCTGATATCAGTATCACAAAGATTTACTCGGGGGAGTCACTGCACTTATATATATTCTTATGAGTTACCTCAGTAAACACATCCATTCACTAAGTTAGTCTTGGACAGATAATTTCTTTGTCTTGTCATTCCTGCCCTATCTGGGTGAATTAATTCTTGCTCATGTGATCCTAGATAAAGTTATATAATAGCATTATTTTATATCTGCCAATGTTGTCCATGGAATGCATGTGGGTATTAATAGTAGTTCCTTATTACTACAATGAAACAATAGGGCATGTGCATTGAATATACTTCACAGGTAAAGTCTCAGAATAATTCACTAGATTGTAGGTTAATTCCAGCAATTTTAAAATAAAATTTTAATGTTTATATTTAAAGCACACGCACATTCATGCACATGAATGATATATATACGTATATATACATTTATACGTATATATATCAAATGGTTCGATCAAATCACTACATTTAAGTTTATTGTCATAAGGGAAAATCATGATTAAAATATTAAATAATATGTTCTGAAAGTACATTCAATTTATTGGTCTTTTGTTACAGCATGTATTAAAAAAATAATGCTGACAAAAGTATCCAACAGTAAATATTTGAAATTTTTCTGTCTTCTCACAGTTAGCATGGAGACTTGTGACACAGTACTGTTTAAAGGAAATGAGAAAGTCTTTGAGGCACCTGTAAGTTAAAGGTGTAAATACAAAAAAAAAAAAAACCAAAAAAACCAAAAAGACAACAATAACAAAACCCTATCACTGGTTCATGCAAAGATGATACAATGTTCCTAATAGAGTTCAGAATGGGACGAAGAGTGTCCAAGTGTGAAGAGAAGGAAGAAGGAAGACAGAAAAATGGTATCAAGTAAGTAGCAGAAACAACCTTAACTAAAAGGGAGGAAGAAAGGAAGGAAGGAAGGAAGGAAAGAAGAAAATGGGAGGAGAGAAGGATAAAAATTTCCCAGTTTCAGAATAAAAATTTAAAAATATTAAAGCAGGGTACTTGCCCAGCACCTGTGATGCCTTTCGTTTTGTTTTTGTGTGTGTATGTGTTTGTGGGGGTGTTTGTTTGTTTGTTTGTTTAAGTGTGTTATGTGCTCTACCTTAAATATGTACAATAAAAGTTAATAGTTTTAAATACTGCCCACCTTGTTCTGTGTTCTCTGGTAAGTAAACTATCCTTCAGCAATAACCATAGAAATACAAGATTTCTCTTTTTCCTCATCTCCCTTCTTAAGGAGTTGAAGCCGTAGTTTGTTGCTCAAACAAATAAGAATCTACTGGACATCCTAGGAAATCCTTGTGATGAAGGTAGAAAGCAATGCTCCATTTCTTTTCCCACTGTTTATGGCAGTATATACATGATAGTATAATTTTTATGTTGGATAGACAACCATTATGAGAGAAATTGCTGAAAAACAAGACAATTGATAAAGTAGCAATCAATCCTAATGCAAAGTTACTTTGCTGTGTCTCAACACTGAGCACTGCAGTTCCTGAATTGCTTTTCTATAAAATATCAGATCTTTAATTGTTTCAGTTAAAGATCATACTATTTGCAGAGATAAATATATTCTTCATGATAATATCTAAATAAATACAGAAAACAAGTATATAACATCATGGATGGGTTGTCAAAGGATTCTTGACATTTTATAGGTACAGTAAAAATTCTTAAAAACCAGACATTAAAAAATTCTGTTGAAAATACACTTTTTTTTTATGAGGAGTGAGGACCACACTTATATGTGAGTACAAAGTTAGAGAATGTATGTAGGAATTATGCTTGTTTAGTAAATGCTTCTTGTAGGTTCTCCTCCAAAATCCATGGCATGGATCAGTCATGGTTTTTCTCTTGTTGAACTTATCTAAAGGTCAATTATGGAACTGCTTTCCCACCAAGTGAGGCCACTACTATACCCTTAGGGGTATTGTACTATGCTGGTCATTGTTGTGGTTCACAGGCACCATCACTGGGTACTAGTTACAAAGAAGTCATGGGTTTGAGGGACAGTATGGTGAGGGATAAATGGGAGCAGTTGAAAGAAATAAAGAAAAGGAAAAAAATCATGTTATTATAGTACAATTTCAAAAAATTGACAATATTATTTAAATTTTCAATTCAAAATTTAACATATATATATGAATATAAATTTCCACTTGAGATATTTAATGACTTTCATTTGTTTGAGAGAGATAATTTCTTCTTCCTTAGTTGAGCTACAAAAGCATTTAATGTATGTTTTCTTAATACATCATTGTGTCTGATTGGCACAGTTGTTTATTTACAATTTTCCTATAATTTGGAACCCGTGAGACTGTTGTAGTAACTACTCTATTCAGTCTTTGAGTTCCTATAGGAGAAAAGTAAGAGCACTTTAGACTCATAATTGAAATGTGCCCTCTTCAAAATAAAATTGACAAGGAAACAAGAAGAAGCTTACTAATGTGTGTATGCTATTAACCCATTAACATCTACTTAAATGTTACTAAGATATACACATATAATACAAAATATTAACATTTATTAATAATGTATGTTATATAGTATAATAATATACATAACAATTGTATATTTTATATGTAATATAGCATATTCCATGTAATAAATATGTTTTATTTTATATTATATATGTTAATAATAAATGTTACTTACATATATCTGTGTGTTATAATATAAATGGGAACTACTCCAAGAGTTGTTCTTACAGATGCAGCTAGAATTCTACCTAATATTGTATCTGCAGAAAATTAATTATATCTTGCTACGTATGATGTGTTTGAATATAAAATTTTTTCAGTTGTCTCCTGTATTTGTGCACTAAATCCTTTGTTAGTGGTGTTATTTGAAAAATTTATAGAATTTTTAGGAGGTCGACTCTAACAAGAGGGAATTGGTCACTGGAGTGGCCCTTAAGGTTGTATAGTCCCTCTGTGCTTTCTGCATTTCCCCAATGTGTCTGTAATGGAACCAGTTTTCCTTTTGTTTCAGCCACTGCACTATCTCTTTCATCATGGAATATGTTTCCCTGAAGTTCAAGTCTAAACTGATGCTTTTTTCTTTAAATTGCTTTTATATTCCAGTATATTCTCTCAGCCATGGGGAAAGGAAACAAACGTTGAACAACTATTACAAAAAGAAAAGAAATATGACTCTATATGTACAACAGTTTTGAGGAAGACAAGCATCAGAAAATTTAGCTAGCCAAGATTGTTCATATAAATTCCAATGGAAGCTTCTCTAGGCTTATAAAAATTTATTGCTGTCCTTCCTTTTGTTGTATTATTTATCTGCACATGTATGAGCAGATGCTAGTGGAGGACAGAATAAGACATTGGTTGTCCTGCATCTGGAATTATAGAGAGTTGTGAGCCACCCCAGGGTTATGGGAATGAAACTACAGTCCTTTCCAAGACTAGCAGTGTTCTCAAACACTGAACTAACTCCCGGCTCTTAACTTTTGTACGTTTATGTCTAACAGAGTACTCTCGTAGATCTGTCTTTTAAAATTTCAGCTTATGAATTCATATTTTACAAAAGTATATTCTGATTTTCTACAATGTGAAAATGTTAATATAAATGATAATAGAATGGATAAAAGAACAATATATGGAAAGTCTTTCTAGTTTCAATCCTTTAAGTCACAACAATATTTCAAAAATCCAAAAAATTTAATTTATCTATTCATATATTTTGATATTTTGAAAATTCATAGTTATTAGTTTTACAATACAGCAATGTTTTTGGCACTATTTGCAAGGGAGAGACACTGAATATTTAGTATGCCCTAAAGGATTAATGATCTAGATTTTGAGAGAAATAGTGACCATATTTCTAATGGAAACCATTTAGGACAAACATACAATAAAGGGATTCTATAATGTCAGTGATTATAGACAATTGAACCATGAGGAAAATTAATAGAGTGGTGACAAGACCACCATAAACAGATAGAGGATTTTTTTCACTATCTGGAAATAAATGAAAAGCAGCATCTGTGCCTAGAACTTTTAGTTTAGATAATAAGACAGAAAGTAGAGTAGAACAAAGAGAGGCTTTATTTGGTCTTGTCACTTTATTGAAAGGATAGAGAAAATAATATCAAGCCCCAGATCACAAGAAGTGGGAATAGGCTAAAACTGTAAGAATAATTGCCAATGACTCACTTATTCCTTCAAACATTATCATCATGCTCAAACACAGGAGTCCATATGGGATATTAGAAATTCAAAACACAACATTATTTTTGCTATAATTGTATTGTTTAACTTATCCTGGTGTCTAGTAGAGAATGCATTTTTAAAAAAGTGCAAATCATCCAGTGTTAATATATTCTGTTCATTTAAGAAACCAGTGTAGTTGCTTGCAGAGCTGTTTTCTAAGCTCACCTGTTTTCTTAAACATTGACGCAAAAGCATGACTTTGTCTCTTCCTATTAATTCACCTCCCTCCTCCAGCACCTGCTGAGATTTACAGTGTGCCTGCCCTGTTACTTTTCTCACATACTATGATAAATGGTCCTTTATCTACCCAAACAAAATAAAAACAAGCTGTGGTTTTGTTTTGTAGAGAGATGGGATAAATGGTTGGCAGCACAGAATCGATTTTAATGTGTGTTGTCAGGAAACATATATGTTATGTTATAGCATAAACTCCTGGCTTCCTACTAAATATTCAGAGCATATTTTTTACTCCAGACCCCCCTGCACACACACACACACACACACACACACAAACAGCCTCAACAGAAGAAAATGAGCCCAGATATCTTTATGGTATCACATTTTTGGTATTATAACTAAAGGTCAGTTATCATATTCGCTATCATCTCTGATTTTTCAAGGGTTTATAGCATATCAAATTATATCTGGCAGAAAATTGCTATGATATTTTTTAGCTTGGTGTTCAAATGCCTGTGGAATGTGCCTTGTACTAAACTTTATAGAGAGAGTAATTTAAATAGAAATATTTAAAAAGTTTGCAAATCTATAGTAGTTTTGCTCAAAATCCTAAAGCATTTAAGCATTGTATTACCCAGATAAATTGCATATGTATCAATAATTCCTGGGATATCCTCTGCTGATAAAATTACTCTGTGATAAAAGGAGAACTTGACCATTTTAATTTATAACATTTAAAAAGTAAATTAAGGAAACAAAAGCAATTCATTAAAAATATTTTGAACAAACAATACTTATGTAGTTTAAAAATAAATGATTTTTTGTATAAAAATAAAAAAGATAAGTAAGACAGAAAAAAAGAACAGACGCAGTCATTTGAGTGGTACTTAGATGAACTCTGAAACAATTTTCAAATTAAAATTCCTGTTGTTCATGGAGAGAAGAAAGTATCTGGCTAGTACTTCTTCAACTCAGAGCCCTGCATACCTGATCCCAGCTCTTCTATATGTGCCTTCTCTGTGTCTGCCCATTCTTTATCACCTCATTGCCACAATCAGGTTGGTCAAGTCAAAGCTTTACAGATCTCAGCACCTAGGGTATGTCACATACAATTTGTTCACTAGTTTATGCTGCATGGTTAATGTTGCCTTATTATTCTGGCCTTTTGAGCTTAGCAGGATAATTTCTTCTCTGCATCAATAACAGGAATCTTGTGGTGGCCAGTCTGGAGTTCAAAGGGAGATCCTGTGAAAAAGGAAGAAAAAACTAAAACAAACTTTGTGTGATTTGAAAATAATATTAGAATCAGAATATATTGCATATTATATGAAAAATTATCTTTAATAAAATATAAGCCTTCTATTTTGTAGGCTGATATACAATCTATTCTGCAAAATTTTCCCATAAGCACTTTAGAAGAAAATGTATATTCTGTGGTTGCAAAGTGTTTATTATAGAAATGTTAGGTCCAGTTGTTTAAATTGAGGTTCAAATTCTCTAATGCTCTTTTCATTATCTATATAATTACTCCTTCCATTTTCAATGTGAAATAACAAAGTTCTTCGTGCAGAATCTACATTTGCCTAGGAAACAAAGTCCTGGGAATACTTGTGAGCACTTACCTAAGTTAGGTTAAGTATGGTGGAAAGGTTCATCTTCACCAATGGTGGCACCATACATTGTGTGGTCCTCAGATACATAGAAGATAGATATCCAGATAGGTAATAACATTCATTACTTACTTCTTGATATCATGTGACTAGTTACCCTCATGCCACCATGACCTTCCATGATTGCACAAGAATTAAAGGCAAAAACAAGCCCTACTTTTTGAGGTTGCTTTGGTCTGAGACTATATCTACTAGAGTGATGTTCTCCACATAATTCTATATGTAAATAGGCAGCTGTTATCCACATACTTTGCAGTAGAAATGCAATATTGCACTATGTTGCACCTTGACATAAAAAATCATTTCCCATGATGCAGAAGGTGTTTGTTTTCTTTTCAGCATTATAAAAAAGATATTTCTCCACATACTCACAAAAGCCCATGCTCATGTATTTTAATTCTAGCATTCTTAATAACTAATTATCTTGTGCATATCTCATTCATATATGAAACAACGTGTAGTGTATCTGATTTGTGTCTGTATTTAATTAACTTGGGAAAGTTTTTTCCTTTTTGTTATTATGAATAAAGTCTCAGTTTTTAACCATGTATCTCCATGTTAAAACTCCCTTCCCCCTCCCAGACCTTGCCGTCACTGTCTCTTCTCCCCGTCTACTTACCTTCTCCCCAGGGGCAGGAGGCCCCAAGGCGCCAAGGTGGCTTAGTTCAGCATCCACTCCAGGCAGATCTGCTTTCCACACCATAACATTAAGACCTGGGTCAGGTGTTCCTCTGGAGGAAATAGGTTCCAAGATGCCTCTACAAGGTGTTTTAGATCCCAAGCTGTTCAATGATTGTGGTTTGCAGCTTGGGAATGCTTTGTTTTTTATTTAAAGTCCACTAATAAGTAAGTACACCCCCTACTTATCTTTCTGGGTTTGTGATACCTTGCTCAGGAGGATATTCTCCAAATTCATCCATTTGCCTGCAAATTTTAGGATATTGTGTTTTCTTACTGCTGAGTAGTACTCCATTGCATAGATAAACCACAGTTTATTAATCCATTCTTCAGTTGAGGAGCATCTAGGTTGTTACCAGGAACTTGCTATTACAATAATGCTGCTATGAACATAGGTGAGCTAATGCCTTTGGAGTGCAAACGTGCATCTTGAGGGTATATGCCCAGAAGTGGTATTGCTGGATTCTTGGGGAGACTGATTTCCATTTTCTGAGGTATCACCATACTACATTCCAGAGGGGCTGAACAAACTTACACTCCCATCAACAATGAAGAACTGTTCCCTTGCTTTGTAACTTCCTCAGCATAGGCTGTCATCTGTGTTTTATGGAAGTCAATCTGACAGGTATAAGGTGGTACCTCAAAGATGTTTTGATTTGCATTTCTCTGATGGCTAAAGATGTTGAGTCCTTTTTCAAGTGCTTTTCAGCCATTTGTAATGCTTCTGCTGAGAATTCCCTTTTTATTTATGAACCCCAGAAATAACGGATCTATTTGACAAAAACTTTAAATCACTGAAGAATGAAAATCAAGAGGATATCTGAAAATGGAAAGATCTCCCATGTTCCTGGATAGGTAGGATCAACATAGTAAAAATGGTAATTCTATCAAAAGCAGTCTACAGATTCAGTGCACTTCCCATCAAAATCTCCTCACAACTTTTTACAGACCTTGAAAGAACAATACTCAATTTTATTTGGAATAACAGGAAAGCCAGGATTGCTAAAACAATTTTGCTCAACAAAAGAACCTCAGGTGGCATCACCATCCCCACCTTTAAGTTATACTATAGAGCTACAGTAATAAAAACAGCCTGGTACTGGCATAAAAACAGACTTGTGGATCAATGAACTAGAATTGAAGATCCTGACATTAATCCAAAACCTATGATCACCTGATCTTTGAAAAAGAGGCCCAAAATACTCAATGGAAAAAAGATAGTATCTTTAACAGATGGTGTTGGCATAGCTAGATGGCAGTTTGTAGGAAAATGCAAATAGATCCAATCCTATCACACTGCACAAAACTCAAACCCAAGTGGATCAAAGACCTCAACATACACCTAGCCACATTGAACTTAATAGATAAGAAAGTGGGAAATACCCTACAACACATTGACACAGCTGACCACTGCCTAAATATAATACCAGTAGCATAGACCCTAAGAACAACAATCAGTAAGTGGGACTTCCTGAAACTGAGAAGCTTCTTTAACGCCAAAGAATTCTTCATATAGTATGGGGATGAAATATTTTTCAATTGTTGCACCCTTCCCAGAAGGAGCAGCCCATGATATTTAATCCCTTTTAACTCTGTGGGTTTTTTTAAAATTGTTTTTCAAAAATATATTTACATAAAGTTGAAACAGTCTAGTACATTATAGTGGGCAAGAATGTGATATTATTCCAGTCTATGCTTAAAATAGGCTCACAATCCCCTGAATAGATCTGTGTAAGCAGCAGCACCTTCACTGCATATGATTATCTTATAGATATCAGCCTCATTAGGAATGAGCAGAAATACAAGTACTTCTGGGCTCACTTGATTCCCTCTAGTAAGGAACAGAGGTCAGTCATCATTCCACCAGGTAAAGATAGAAGACAAAGATCTCTGCAAACATTGGTAGGTGACTCTTTATAGGACACTAATGACTATAATCCCAATGTTCAGGGACTAAATGTAATCAAATTAGATTACATTAATTTATCAAAAGCTAATTAAAATATTGATGTAGAAAAATTCCACCAGCCCTAGAATATCTGTCTAATGGACCTAGAAGACAATATGAAACATATATCATATTGTGAATTACTCCTAATTTCTTTCTAACCCACTGAAATTTAATGTCTAGGAAGAGGACAGAAGAGAGGGAAGAAAAATGGACTTTAGAGTTACTTTATGAGTTTATTCACCAGCATTACTTTATGTGTTTATTCACCAGTATTGACCCAACAGAGCTTTGGGGAGGTAAGGTTTCAATTTCTCTTCTTAAAATTTAATTTAGACTAATGACATATGTATGGTGTGTGTGTGTGTGTGTGTGTGTGTGACAAAGTTTTGGGGAAAAAATTAAATAATGCCTACTATGACATAGAAAAAGCTTATTAAATATCGGTGTTAATGATTGACTGTGTCTGTCCTGGTTTCCACTGTAAACATACTTGCCAGTACATTTCTGCATAAAACAATTATATTTTCAATAAAAAACAGTTAAATGTTTAATGAAGGTTGTTGGCTAGAGGACCGACCTTAAGCACTTTATTCACCATCTTTGCTCTCTAATATATTAATATAAATAATTATTATAAAATTTAAGTTTCCCTCTGTTTATGCCAATCCCTTAAATAAAATATTTATTTAATTAAAAAAATTCCAAGTTACTATGTAGATATTGTATACAGTGTTCTCATTGAGTTGCTTCACTAGAAACATATTTACCACAATCAAACTCCATTGACAGGAGCAGTAATAACAGTATGAATTTTCCATGTTGTATATTAATTATTATATAGCATAATTTGTCTTTATAGGATACAGTATAATTTTTTGTGTTTATTAAATATTTTATTTTGTGTTTTACATGGACAGAATATTTATTCAAAGATAATGCTTGAAGCATCATTCTTAAGTGACAACTTGTTCATAAATAAAATCTCTATTTTCTGCATTTTGTTCTGTTTAATAATATGCATATCTTAATTTCTTAAACAATATGAACTTATTCAAAAAATATTTTCTTCTATGAGTTTTTAATTTTTTACAAACTTTTAACATTTTTAAAAGTATTTTCCTGACATGTCTTACAGTATTTTGATACACTTATTCTATCTTTGGGCTTTTTCTTCATAAATAAAATTAATGACAACTTAGAACCATGAGGTTTTAGATAAAATTATTATAAAATATGCTTTCTCCAATTCTTTTTGTATATTCAACTGAAGCACAAACAAGATTATGGTAGATTCAAGATACTTTATGAAGGCTGACACTATGATATTTATACTTTTCCATCAATATAATGAAAATATTAGGAGTAATTGAGGTGTCTTTATTGCATTTATGCTTGTCTTTCATAAACACACTTGGGTTTACTGATATTATCAAAAAGTTTCTAATTATTTTATGATATACTATGACAATTGTGGTACATCTATTATTCTTCTCAATAAACTTATTTATGTTAACTAATTTCCATATGTTAAATCAACTTAATGATTCAAAAACTGAAAGCCCTGAGAAAGAGAAGAAACATACCTCTTGTTTATGCCTATATTCAGCTTCATAACTTTCATGAAACCAATGGTACTTTGCTAATATTTTGGAATCATAGGTGCCTTGAGCAGAGACACTGAGGGGCATATTTTGAGACCTAAGCAGAGAGTACCTGGAGAAGAGATCAGGCCACACTTAAGTAGAGAACTAAGACTGTTCCTCAGAAAGATGACGACTCTGGTTAAACTGACATTTATTCATTCTGCATTGGAGATAAAATTTCCACTACAAGCAGACAAGACACAGGCTTGTCTTTATAGCATTTTTCTTACTTAGCCATCTATTATTGACTTAATTAAGTTGTGTCCTATCTCCTACTTGAGTTTCTAGAAATGGGGCTTCCCCAATTTAAAACCTCAATATATTACTTTATAAAAAATTCATGTATTTAATAACAGTGGATTGAGAGTTCATACAACAAAATCTTACTGTCAGCATTTCATAAATTTACATGCATATAATCTATATAAATTACATTCTATTCATTTAGTGTGAGCATTGCATACCTATGGGACTCACTTTTCCAAGTCAAAAATGAAGATTTCACTATGTATAGCATTGCTTCCAGTTGAGAACTTCCATCTTTTACATTAATTATTAAAATGCATTACATTATTACATTAACATTTGTTCTTAGCTAAATATGTACTTCTCTAGGTCCAGGAATAGCTACTATAGTCATTTAATATTTTTTAAATGTTAAATTATTTAAATAAAATTAAGAGAGCACAAATATATGATAAATCAGTTAGAATTAAAATTGTCAAATTGCTAAAATTTTTCTGTAGAACTTCAGCAAATTTATAAGCTAATAGAGTCTTTTAATAGAGTCATGTGATATTAATCTCTTTCAATTTTTATGTATACATATATTTGTATACATATAATTAATCTTCTTAATTTTTATTTGAACTGTACAAGCATTTAAGATCTAAATTTTATGATCTTTTTTAATTGCCTGTTTTAAACCCTTCATTATAAACTTTGATTTAGTTGATATACCATTTAGCTTTAATTATTTACATTTTTGAGTATTTAATATATATTATCCTATATTTACAACATTTTTACCCTACCTTCACTATTAACCAACCTCTCCCATTCCCCCACTCAGTCTCAAACTTATGAAAAATTCTGATTTAATTAGTGTTGGTAAGCACAAAACAACTGACCACACACATACACAAAATACATACACACACAAATACACATTATAAAATGTACATAAATACAAAGTGCTGATCCCATTTAGTGTTCTCTTTTTGGGGTATGTCTTCAGACCCAAGCACTTGGGATTAGACAACATATCAAAGAGTGTGTTCCTAGGGAAAACTGATTACCCCTTTCTTAGCACCCATTAATTGTCAATAACACTTCATCTAGTGATGAGGCCTTAATGAAGAAATTTTCCAAATTTTGGTTAGCATGCCAAATTGTGTTGTTATTTTGCAGATGTTATTTTTTTTTATGTGTCCACATTGTTAAAATTTGTGAGCACAGGTCTTTGATGTATGTAGGAGATGCTGTCTGACAGCAGAATCCTTGTCTGTCGCGCCCAACCTTCCCGGTTGGGCCTAACCCTAACCCTAACCCTAACCCAAACCCTAACACCAGATTCTTCTGCAACAACTGACCAGGTCCTTTATTCAGCATGTATACTCTTCTTTCTTCTCCCCTTCTCCTCCCTCTGCCCTCGGCTTAAAAGCTCTCCGGTGATCCATTCACTCCCTGCCATGTAAATGCTGCCCATTGGGCCACTCATGCAGAAGCTCACTCGTGTGATCGCCTCACGCCAAATAAGAAGTTGTTTACCCTAGGGAGCACTTGCCATTGGGAAGGCTGAGGGTGGAAGCTGGCGCCATTTTAGGGTGCAGCTCAGTCGCAGCTCCTGATAGTTCCCCCTTTTTTATTATTTAAATAAAGCAGGTGAGGGTAGAGGTCCATTCTCTGCTGTGCTATTGGAACATCATCCCAAGCTTCTCTTGGGGTGTCCCCCTCAAGAACATGAGACCCGTACACACCCTATTTTCTCAGAGGTGGGAAATTCAGGGCAACAACCCACATGCAAATGAACATACCCTCCTCGAGCTCCCCCAAAATATCGAGAGGTAACCCGACTGCAATGCTTAGCCTCGTAACCTGCAAAAATATGGCAGCTAATGTTTTAGAGTAGACAGCCATACTTGGGGAGACTGTCCTTCCTCAATGGCAGTAAAGGCTTGCACCAGTAAAGTGGCATTCCAGTGCTGCTGAACCCTCATGCGACAAGCACACCATATGCAAAGAGGGAATATCGACACCATAAAGCCAACCATCGAGCCTATTCCCACCCACTCTTTCAGATGGTCCACAGCATCAGAAATCCAAGAGGCCAGCCCTTCCGCTAGTCCAGGATCCACCCTGGTCTAATTCACGGATACGATGGCCATTCTCAATAGGGTCATCAACACTTCAAACTCTCCAGTCCAGTTCCCTAATAAAAAACTAGATAATTGTTTAGACAAATTCTCATATTGAACACTGGTCACACATAAGCCTGACATTTTCCATTCACATCCAAGCTGAGCAAGCTGCCAAAGAACATCTATCTGGTCTTGAACTAAATCAATTCTCTGATTAACAACCATCGGGCCTCCCTTTAATTGGGAATTAATATTCTCTTGGACATCTAAAGCCTCGGTGGTTGTGGTAGACAAATCATTTAAGGTCTGTGTGGTTTGTATTGTATGGCTCATGGCAATGGCTGCAGTAGTGGTTCCTCCAGCAGCCGTGGCAAAGGCCATAATAATGGCTGCCGTGATGCCAAAATCTCTCTTTTGTCTAAATAATGTTATGGAGTCAGGGGTTATTACTGGCACAGGAATCCATCGTGGCGCACATGCGACCAGGGCAAACGTATAATTTTGAGCATTCCAGCACTGCACATAATAGCAGGAATCAGTGCAATTCTTAAAGCCACTCTTACTAACAACAAACACAAAAGGAGGATATACACATACAGGAATAGGTCAAAGTACCTTGTCTCCATAATGGCCACATGCATCTTGGTGCATGAGTTGGTGGCATTAACTATTACTGATGTATTTGCATCTTCTTGAGTGTCCCAATTGTATAAGCATGTAACATTATGCCTACCAAGAGCTCCTGCCAGCAAGAGCCCCAAAGGTTCTACATTAGAGCAACTCCCATTAACCCCACATAGCATCCAATTATCAAAGGGTTTTCCATGGGGGTCTTTTTGAAATAAGCCTCGATAAGTTCTATTCAGACCAGTAACATTGGGGGAGTGTAAGGATTTCCAAAGCTTGTATTCAACTGGAATGTAATTGTCAATCATCCCCCTGGGTATGGCCCTTTAAAGAAAGGCCTCACACAAGTGCCTACCCCTTCTTCCCCTTCCCTTCTCTCTCTGCTCCCTTCTGCCCCTATCTCTGCTCCTTGACGTAATAAACTCTAGTGTGGTACTTCGGGTGTTGAGATTCCATTCACGCACCATGTGCAAAAAACTAACATTGGTGCCATGCTCGGTGGGAGCCCCCCCAGCCCTAAGTGTGCATAGGCGCTGGGGACCCCTGTTCCGACCCTCCACCTGAGACCACCTTCCATCTGCCTGGTCACAGACTGTACACGCACAACACTGGCATTGATTGGTGAGTTTCCCCCTCGGTCAACGTAAACGTGAACTAGTTTCACGGAGGGTCAGATTCCCAATCTTCATTTGGTCGTGATTTGTTCCTTTTCGTTGGCAAACACTTCTGGCTTTTTTCCCTGCACTACAGTTTCTTCCAGGTACCTGCCCCTGTGGGAATTACACTGGCACCTTTCGTGGGCATTTTTTTTGCCATCAACGCCATGGACAGGTTGATTTTGGGGACTGACGAGTCCACTTTATCTCGTTGTGTGTGGGTATAATGTCCTGGCGCTCTCTCTTCTGTCTGACAGGGCTTTAGAGATTTATGCGTGGTTGATTTGGGGCTTTGTCCAAGCGGCCTACACTAGTCTTCTGATGAGTTAGTCCGCTGTGGGCCCGCTTCCTTGTGGACTTAGTTTGCAGGGGTGACCACTCTTGCTTGCTGGTTCCATATTTTCCCTTAAATTTCAGCATGAGAAATAAGCCAGCTAATTACATACCTCCATCTTCACACTTAGGGTATGTGCTAGAGGCGTTGAGACCTCTTAGCCTTATGCCCTATTTAGATACTACCAAGCTGATCCATTATTGTACAAAGAAATGGCCCAGATATCCCCTAGACAGTGAACTAAAGTGGCCACCTAATGGCACCCTGGATCCCGATATTTTGTGGGAATTATCTATTTAATGCCAGCAACCAGACAGATTGAAAGAGTTAAAAAATTCCCCTATATACAAGCTTTCTCTTAAGTTCTAAACCTTCCCACCTAAGTTCTCCTGCTTGCCTGCTGTTAGCCACTTTCTCAGACCCTGATGATTCTCATCCCTTTCCTTTGTCTGAACTCTCCCAGGTTGCAAAGAAGTTTGCCTCTTACAGTTTAAATTCTACTCCCTTTACAATTTTAACCAATAATCTTTTACCTGAGGAGTGCAGGCAAGTTTGGGAGCAGGCCAGACTACATGCAGATGAGGTTCATCAAACAAATTTATCGAGAAACTGCAGGACGTGATTCAAGATAAACAAAAAAATCCGTCCCAGTTTCTAGAGCGCCTTACAAATGCGCTCTTGCAGTTCACAAGTTTAGATCCAGAGAGCACTGAGAGAAGACAGATTCTTATGACCCATTTCTTTAATCAAAGGCCAAGCTTAGATCTCTTGAAAGGGGCCCTCTAACTCCCCAAGCAGACATTTTGATGCTTGCATTCAAGGTGTATCACCGGAGAGATGAGAGGATTAGGCAGGAGAAATACCTCCTGCTGGCGGAGGTGATCAGGCCAGCCCCTTCACCACTGCCTCCCGGGGTGAGCAGACAGAAGCACTCGGAAAAGCACTCCTGTGCTTGTTTCTGCTGTGGCCATGTAGGTCTTTACTATCTACTGTTGCTCATGCCCAGATCCATGGAGGCCATCCAGGTCATGTCCTAAGTGTTATAGACACCACTGGCCAGGCACCTGTGGCCCTGCATCAAAGGGTAGGGACACAATAAGCTTGGATGAGGTGCATAATATCCTGGGACTGGCCAAGGATGAATGATGGTGCCCAGGCCCTCTCAGTCTGGCAAACATTATGACGCAGAGAGAGCCTCGAGTGGATATTGAGGTTTCTGGCCGGACCATTTCTTTCCTGGTGAACACTGGAGCTGCGTTCTCAGTTCTGCAGGAGTATTGGGATCTCTTTCTTTCTTTCAGGCCTTACAATTGTCGGGGTAGGAGACAAATCCATGCAACCTTATCAGACACTGCCGCTTAATTGCATTTTTAGAGAAATTCCTATTACTCAGTCATTTTTAGTTATGCCAAGTTGCCCAACAGCTTTAATGGAGAGAGATTTCTTAGCAAATGAGAGAGTTTTCATTTCATTTAGTGATCACATTTGCCTAAACCCAGCATCGCCAACCACTCCAACCATTCCTCTGCTCCTTTTACTGTCCAATCAGCCTATAAGTTCTACCTTCCTGACAATCTGCTTCCTACCCTCCTCCATCACCTGCCTTCTCCTCTTCAAAATAGACGGGACCATATAGAGTAATTTTGACAACTCCTTCCCACATTGGATTTGTCTAATTTTAAACCTTTTATCCCCCCTCCTCAAAACAGCCAGATAGGAAACCAGATAGGCAAAATACAGGACACTTTAATCCTTTCCCTTTCCCAGGCCTAGCAAGGATCCGCAGATGTTAACATGCAGGCAGCAGACAATAGAATCCTCTAGCAGAAGAAAATAACCATTCACGCTAACTCATGGTTTACTCCCAAGTTTCTTTCTTCCCTCCTTTCCCCTTAGCCTGTCACTCCCAAAGCTCTATCACTGCAGACTATAGAATCCCTTAGCAAAAGAAAAGAACCATTCACACACCCAGCTAACTCAAGGTTTACTTACAAACGCCTTTCCTCTTAGTCACTCCCAAAGTTCTATCACTAACTCATATTTTTTTCCCCCGGAGCTCCAGGAAACAAACTTCCACGGCCCTATGATCCAAACCCTTCATTCTGCCAGCAAGATGAGCTAAAAACCTCTCTGTCCTTGTGTCAGCAGGAAGTAACAAAGATGACCACGACGACCTATTTCCGCCCCCTCCCTTCACCATAAACCTGTTTTTTTTTATATATCATCAAAGGGTGGAGTGTAAGGATTTCCAAAGCTTGTATTCAACTGGAATGTAATTGTCAATCATCCACCTGGGTGTGGTGATGCAAACATGGGCCCACCCACCCCTTTAAAGAAAGGGCTCACATGAGTGCCCGCCCCTTCTTCCCCTTCCCCTTCTCTCTCTGCTCCCTTCTGCCCCTATCTCTGCTCCCTGCTGTAATAAACTCTAGTGTGGTACTTCTGGTGTTGAGATTCCATTAACGCACCACGTGCAAAAAACTAACAGGGAGAAGGTAAAAAGCTGATGTTTATCAACCCAAGTTGCCATATGTGACTGACACCCTGTCCACAGCCATTGGACATTAGGTTCTAGCATCCCTACACAATAGGGAGCCCACTTAGGCTGTTTCGTGGTAAGGAAACTGGCATTATGTTCTTCTGGCCAGGTGGCATTCAACCAGTGGGCATGATCATACCCAGGATTGGATAAAAATGTATAATTGTAAGTATCCGTAGACACTTCACTATTAGTCTGGTCACCTCATAAAGTTTTTAACTCCCATCATCCTGCAGTGTGCCTTACCAAATTTATTCAATCAGAATCATTTTTATCAATGCTAAAGCAAAGCACCCCTTTAAGGGAAAAGTTGGTCTGTCCTGCTACAGGAGCCACCTCTCCATCATAAGGCAAGTAAGGAAGATCTACATCTTTACCAGTGGTAAAAAACCTAGGAAACACTGGTGCTGAATGTGTCACCGGCATCGGAAGTGGGAATGTCGATAGGATTCCCCATCGGATGTGGTTTTGCTTGACCTTCTGCCTCACTTGGGCAAGGCTCTGTGATGACAGCATCATCAGGAAGATGGGAAACAGGACCATCTTCTTTGACTCTTCTGGTTAATCGTTCTGGAACCCACACTGGGTCTTGAGCTTCCTGGGGAAAAACACAAACAGACCCTCGTGCCCATGCCAGCACGGGATCAGGTCCTTTCCAGTGACCTGTCAACGCATCTTTCCATTTAACTAGACCACTAATGCCACCGCCCAGGGCAGCATGTCTATCAGCTGCACACTGGCTACATGAATTTAAAGTAAAAAAATTAAGAGTGAAGAAGGCTAAAGAAAGTCTCTCCTTTGGGGTATGGCCAAGGCCTATTCCCCACTTTTGTTTAATTAGACATTCTTTGAGGGTGCAATGCACCCTTTCTACAATGCCTTGCCCTTGGGGGTTGTAGGGTAGGCCATGATTAAGGTGTATGCCCATCTGCGCACAAAAGGTAGTGAACTGTTGTCCAATGTAGCCTGGTCCATTATCAGTTTTTATTTGTGTAGGTTTACCCCAGGCTGCCCATGCTTCGAGGCAATGGGCTATAACATTGCAGCCCTTTTCTCCACTCATGGTTGTAGCATGAATAATCCCTGAGTACATATCTACTGACACATGAACATGTTTTAGAGCGCCAAATTCAGGCAAATGAGTAACATCCATTTGCCAGACCTTAAGGGGGAGTAGCCCTCGCAGGTTAACTCCCAAGGATGGTGGGTGGTGGAATTGCACATACTGAGGTCAATCAACCACAATTTGTCTAGCATCTTGTCTGGACAGGTAAAACTTAGACCGCAAAGTCTTGGCATTAACATGGTAGAGTTTGTGAAAATCTTGGGCCTGAGTACTGACAGCTACAGGAAATACCCACTTTTGTCTAGTGGCTGCATCCACTAAGGCATTTCCCTCACTGAAGGGATTGGGCAACTTTGTATGAGCCCTTATATGTTGTGGAAAAAAATCTTTGAGAGCAGTGTCTAATAAGTTTTTGCAAATGGGAAAATAGACAGGCTACAGTACTGGATGGTTTTATGGGGCTTGCCACTTCAAGAATCTTCAAGGCATTTATAACATAAATCAAATCAGAAATCAAATTAAACACACAGGAGAAGGTTGTAAAGACTTCTAGCACTATCTGTAATTCTGTTACTTGAGGGGTCCCCGGAGCAAATTGGCATTGGATTACTGGCTGGTCAAGGACCAGATTTGCTCCCACTCCATTCTTGGAGCCATCTGTAAATATGTTAATGGCATCAGGAAGAGGTGTGGTAGCTGTTACCTTTGGAAAAACAATGGGATGTTCCTTAAAGAATGTCATTAAGGGGTGCTTTGGGTAATGATTATCAAGCTTTCCAGGAAAGGAACATCTAAGAATGGCCCAATCATCAATGGTAGTACACAACACTAAAACTTGTGCTGTGGTGTAAGGTGTTACAATGGTTTCAGGACTTCTGCCAAAAAACTTGTAAGGTTTGTTGTAAGCCAAGTTGGGCCAATTGAGCAACAGTTGTAGGATAATGCTCAATGTTCTTTCCAGGGGATACTCTAGGATGAATCCATAATAAGGGTTCCTGCTGCCACAACACTGTGGGTTGTCTCATGGTAGGTAAAATGCATAGCAGCAGATCCTGATCTTCCTGCATGCACTGTAAGTAAGCCTGTTGTAGTCTATCTTCTACTAATTGTAGTGCCTGGTGTGCTTCTTTGGTCATATATCGAGGTGAATCTAGGGCACTATCACCTTTAAACACATCATATCAGGGTTTTAGTTCATAATTTGCTAGCTTTAGAAAGCTCCTAATCCAATTTATATCTCCTAATAATCTTTGATAATCATTCAATGTCTTTAAGTTGGCTTTTCTAATTTCTAACTTTTGTGAATAAACCAATTGAGGGGTCAATTTAGCCCCCAAATACTCAACAACCTGAGCCATCTGCACATTTTCTGTGGCAATACATAGCCTCCAAGACCTTAATGTCTTTTCTAATACTCTGTAAGCCTCTTTTAACCATAACTCATTTTTTCCTGCTAACAATATATCGTCCATATAATGGACACAGCATATTTTTGGGAAAGCCGCTCATATAGGTTCCAAAGCATGGCCTCCAAACAATTGGCACATGGCTGGGCTGTTAGCCATGCCCTGGGGCAGCACTACCCACTAAAACCGTTGGTCTGGCTCCTCATAATTACATGAGGGAATGGTGAAGGCAAATCTCTCCTTATCTTTTGAATTCAAAGGAATGGAGAAAAAGCAATCCTTAATGTCTATTGTTATAACATGCCATTGCGAAGGCAAGGCGGCCAGCAAGGGAAGCCCCCGCTGCACAGGACCCATTAGCTGCATCTGATTATTTATTGCTCTCAAGTTATGCAGCAATCGCCATTTTCCTGATTTCTTCCTAATCACAAATATAGGAGTATTCCATGGTGATGTGGATGGCACAATATGTCCTTGTGCGAATTGTTCCTGGACTAGTTCTTGAGCAACTTTTAACTTTTCTAGGGATAGGGGCCACTGAGGGACCCATACAGGTTTCTCAGTCTTCCAAGTAATGGGAATACCATCCTCAGTGGCCCCTAGGAAAAACCCAGGCCTTGTCTGGGTGGTCTCTGCTGAGTTGATACAGGGCTTGCTCTGCCTTGTAAGTGTTTACCCAATTCATACTGAGGGTAAAAGCCCATTTCTGCCATTATTTTTTGGGAAGTTTGGGAATACTCATTACTCAACCTAAACCCCATGTCTTTTAGCAAATCTCTTCTCCATAGGGTAATAGGCAATTCTAGCACATATGGTTGAATAGTGACATTTTGGCCTTCATCGTTGGTCCAATTCAATAATTGTGCACTAATATCCGGTGCCCTAGCATATCCTAGGCCTTGCAGAGTCTGGGAAGAGGCTTGAATAGGCCATCCTGATGGCCAGTCTTTTTTGGCTATTATGCTTTTGTCTACACCTGTATCTAGCAGTCACAGGATTCTTTTACTGTCTACTGTCAAGGTGATCATAGGTTGATCATCCATTTCTAGTGACAGGCAGGTCAAATTGTTACCAGCGGATCCGAATCATTTTTTCCCCGTTTCTGTCGGTTACCGCAAATTGAGCATGGAGACTAAGCAGAATCAATAATTGTGCAATCCTGTCTCCAGGGGAAATGGGGAAAATACCTTTTGGGGACTCAACCATAATCTTTATTATGCCTGTATAATCAGGGTCAATAACTCCAGGATGCACCTTAAGACCCTTAAGAGCCGTAGAAGATCACCCTATGAGCAATCCCACCATTCCAGGGTCTAACAGTCCTTTGAAATCTGAGTCCAGTAACTATACACCCATCCGAGGTGTTAATACGAGTCTGGTGGTGGCACAGAGGTCCAATCCAGCTGACCTGGCAGTGGCTGTCCCTGGTCATTGGGGTGGCAGAATGTCGGCCACTGCTCCATGGTCGGGCTGGTACTCTAATTCTCTATTGCCCCATATATTTGCGGGCCCTGAGGTCAGGGGCCTCACCTCCTGTTTTTTGACTGTGTATTACTTGGCTGTGTTAGGGGCTGACCATTAATGTTTTTCACTGATCTACATTCATTGGCCCAATGCTTTCCTTTTTTACAGTGAGGGCAAAGGCCTGGCTGTGCGATCGCCCCATGCCCTGGTGGAGGCAGGGCACTACGATTAGGACAATCCCTCTTCAAATGGCCTTGTCTTCCACAGGCAAAGCATGCCCCAGTTCCCTTGTCCTTTTCCTTCTTGTTACAGTTAAGCTGCATTACATCAGCAGCCAGCCCTGCATTAGAAAGAGGTCCCCCTAGCTCCCTACAACACTTCATAACTCTAAAGGTCTGTGCCTGTACGGTGTGATGGCTGCCCTGCAGTCTTTGGTACATTGCTCATAAATCAACTGCTTAATCAGAGGCATGGCCGTTTCAGCATCCCCAAACATTCTTCCTGCTGCTTCCACAATTCTAACCACAAAGTCTGAGAAGGGCTCGGTGGTCCCTTGAGTGATTTTGGTTAAATTACCACTCACTTCCCCTCTATTAGGCAATGCTTTCCATGCCCTTATGGCTATCTTATTAATTTGTTCATAAACCAGGACAGGGTAACCTATCTGGGTGTTAGCAAAGCGACCAGTCCCTAGTAACATGTCCTGGTCCTAGGCAGCATTCCCTGCCACAAGGTTGGTCTCTGCTTCCTCCCCCGCAAATTCAGTCAGGAATGATTTCCAGTCTAAATACTGCCCAGGATTGAGGCATGCTTTTGCTAAGCTACTCCAATCACTAGGCGTCATGGCAGATCTACTCAATGCCTCAACCTGTGCTACTGCAAAAGATGCAGTAGTGCCATAAGTGTGGACAGACTCTGCCAGGGATTTCACTGCCTTAAAATCTAAAAGCTCGTGATACCTTTGCCTCTGGTTATCTTGAAAAACTGGAAAAGCCAGTGGCACGCTAGGGTGCAGCTCACACTGGACTCTCTTCCACACTTTTGTGTTGTCCACTGGCTTAGAACAGATGCCCCCATCAAATGGGCAATACGGAGGGGGACAATAGGCACAGTAGGGGAAACAAATCATTGACTTCCCCTTTTTGTTTCTTTTTCTTACAGCCTCTCACTTTTATTCTCCCTTTCTGTTCAGGCTCAGAGTCTGAACTCAATCTTTCCTCTGAGCACTGGGAAACAGACTCATCAGGGGACTCTAAGCAGAGTTCTTCTAGGGAAGGCAGTGGTGGATACAATCTTCCTACAACACCCTCGGCTGTTAGGGACCCTCTTTTGGATCATTCTTCTTTAAGCTTCTCTAATTCCCTTGCCCCTTCCTCTATCAAATCTTTACCCATAGCATGATCTAGGCATTCAAGCACCAGGGACCAGATGGGTATAATACCCATTGCCAGCTCTCTAGCCTTGTGTGCCCTAATCAAATCCTTTCCTAACTTTTCCCATGATGCACTTGTAAGTGAACCACTAACCAAAAACCAAGGAGTGCAGTGATCTACTCCATCTAAAAAGGTTTTTAAATTTTTTGATTTAACGCTCACACCGTTACTCTTCAACAGCTCTTTCAAAGCTGTGGCAATCGGGTGAGAGGAATTTACACCCATGTTCTTGCTTATTTAAAACCCTTTATATCCTTTTTTTTTAACCCAAAATACCAACTGGTTAGATCCGCTCATCAGCAGACACCCCGTTCTCTGGTTTTTTTTCTACAAGCAGAGTTTTCCTGCTTAACACAGGTCCCACTATTTTCCTGTGAGACTTACCAGTTAACCCCCCTGATTACCACAGTTCTCAATGTCCTTCACGAGATGTTCCCAGGTTTTGGCACCACTTGTCGTGCCCAACCTCACCAGCAAGGAAGATGCAACACCAGATTCTTCTGCAGCAACTGACCAGGTCCTTTATTCAGCGTGTACACTCTTCTTTCTTCTCCCTTTCTCCTCCCTCTGCCCTCGGCTTAAAAGCTCTCCGGTGATCTACTCACTCTCTGCCATGTGGATGCTGCCCATTGGGCCATGCATGCAGAAGCTCACTCGTGTGGTCGCCTCACGCCAAATAAGGAATTGTTTACCCTAGGGAGCACTCGCCATCGGGAAGGTGGAGGGTGGAAGCTGGCACCATTTTAGGGTGTGGCTCGGTCGCAGCTCCCGACACTTGTCCTCTGAATATTATAATTTTTCTGCTCCTTCTGTAGTATTCCTTTGGCCTTATGAGTATTACTTGTGTTGCTGAGGTATCAATTGCCATTGGGTAATCCAAAGTCCGATGTTCCCTGCTTTTTAACTAGTTTTGAATGTTGTGAATGCCTATGATATTCTCTGATGCTGCATAAAGAACCTTCTTTGGCAATGAATGAAGGAAACATTTATCTGTGGGTATAAGAATGAGTATTTATAGTGCAATTGTGATTGACACAGGTTTAGGAAACATGTTAATCTAATTCATTGTTTTGATGTTATAATAAAATTTAAGGTCTTATATCTCTGTGGTATGGGGGAGGGTTAAAAGAAAAAATATGATAGTAACTCAAAGTTTCTTCTGATAGAAAAGATGTAAGTATGGAATTGCTCTAGTTTATCTTCCTTCTAAGAATGACTGGTTTCATCATCTTTTTCTCTGTGAAATGTGATGCTACCTCAGGTCAGTGTTTCCCAATGGAAAGAAATGTACAGCACATTACAAGTTCATCAAAGTAAAGTGAGACAATGCATTCTGGCAGATTAAGTTCCTTCAAGAAAAAAAAATGTGGTTTTGCATTTTTCATATAAAAGGAAGTACATATTTGGGAGCATAAAACTGCAGCTGTCAAAGAAACTGAATTTATCCCTTTTTATAGATAACCAAGAGACAGAAAGTTAGCTTTATTTTTTCATGACTTGCAATTCTTTTATTAATATTACTATTATTATGAATAAACTCTCATTTTTTTATTCATGCATCCCGTTGTTCAAAATCCCTTCACCCTTTTGCCCCTCAACAATGATTAACCTAAATGTTTCCCACAGAGTTGTGTAAGGCCATACTAATGTTAAATTATGTCAGTAACCTACAGAGAAGGTAAGAAAATGGCATGGTAACCGAAGGAGAATGTAGATGACCAGTGTATTTAAATCACATGCCCATAATTATGTTCACCTTATTTATGAATAGCTGTATTTCATTTTTATGAACATTCAACATGAAGTAGGAAATTAAATTTAAAATAGTTTCCTGCTTGTTAATACTAAATTAACCATATAAAATTTTAGCATAATACAAAGTAGGATTTATCAGCTCATGGAATGTCTATCATTGAGTTTGCTGAGTTTTCTCCACATGTCTGTGTCTGCCTATATGTATAGAATGAGTAAGTTTGACTTTTTGGCATAAAGGAAATTTTTAAAATGTCATTTGAGAGGCTCAGGGGATGGCCTTTAAGCTGTAATGAGGATGAAGGTTTTATCCCAAATTAGAATTCAAACAGGAAGTTGTGAGCATGGAGAGGATTAAGATAGGTTTATCATTGTGAACATACTATACTAGTTGTTAAAACTTATTATTGACAATTAGTCACTTCAGTCTATGCTAGAAAAGATAGAAACAAATACATTTAATGAAAGTTTTTAATGTTAGCTATACCATATGCCTTCCCAGATATCATCTAACTATATCTACACACATGTTACTTAAATCCAATATGGAATTAGTATGTTTGCTTGTGTATATTATATTGTATACTGTGTATGGTATTATACATTGTATGTATATGTACACTGGTAAACAGGGGCTAGAGATGTGGCACAGTGATGAAGAGTGCTAGCTGTTCTTCCAGAGGACCTGCGTTTGGTTCCCAGCACAGATTTTGGACAGGTCATATCAGCCTATATTTTCAGCTCCAGGAGATTTGATGTTCTCTTTTGGTCTCCTTTGGGAATCATTCATGTTGCATTTCTTGTCTGCTCCCTCTGGCTCACACACAAATACAGAGGGAGAGAGAAAGAAAGAGAGAGAGACAGGGATAGACAGACAGACACTGAGAGGGAGAGATCATGTTTTTATTTATTTATTTTTCAAATTTGAATTGAGATCCTCATGCTTGTATGGCAAGCACTTTACTGACTGACTAATACCCCTAGGCCCAGCATGGGCAGTCTTACTCATTTAACCCAGTTACTTCTTTAGACCATTTCATAGAGAATGTTCTACGATTATGTGGTTGATACACAAATTGCTGAAAAATCTACAACCATGCATATGTCTTTTATTGCACAGCATTATTTTACATTTTTCTTTTCTTTCATCATATTTTGATAATCATCTAAATTTATATCATATAAATGTAATTTATACAATGACATTATCCCATTTGAACTAATATTATTTCCACAAAAGCCAAATGACATTATCCAATTTGGACTAATATTATTTCCACAAAAGCAAAAGGAAATTTAACAAACACTTTACTACCAAGTATGAGCAACTTCTGTCTGAGTTGCTGGTCTGGGTAGCCCACAAACTCCCAGAAATCTTTGGCTATTCTTGTTCTTTTCTTTCTCTTATAGACTGAAAGTAAGCCCTCATTGCAAAAGATTCTGTACATTTTTGGACATGACATTAAAGATTTGATTGGATCTGCCCTGAAAAATTCTTACTGAGCTCTAGGTTTTGTAATACCAGTGCAAAGAAACAACAAATGGACCTAAGCACTCTTGATACATGTGAACAACAGCAATGACTAACATGCCAAAATATACCTAAAGATGCAGTAATATCCTTCATATCTTTAAGTAATCAATACCTATCTAATTGAGCATAAGGTCTATTTAACTGGAGGGAAAGACACATATTAGACACCTAGACAAGAACATGTTCATGGATTACAGAAAAATCTATTTTTTTTTCACTTTACTAGGTTAGCAAATTTTTTTCTTTCAAAATTAGTTTTATATTTTATTTAAAAGTTTTTGTTTTAATTTTAATAGCAACCACAATTTCCCTTCCCTCCCCTCCTCCTACTAGCCCGCAGCTTCTCCACACCCTACCCCTCATCCACTTCTCAGAGAAGGTAAGAACTCCCACAGGGGTCAATATAGTCTGCATATCAAGTTGAGGCAGGACTAAACCCATCCACCATATGAAGACTGAGCAAGGTATCCCTCTCTAGGGAATGGGCTCCAAAAAGCCAGTTCATGCACTAGAGATAAATCCTGGCCCCACTGCCAGAGACCCCACAATCTGCCCAAGCCACACACTGTCATTCACATTCAGAGTGCCCAGTTCAGTCTCATGCAGGTTATAAACTGTCAGTGTAGAGCCCATGAGCTGCCAGTAGCTCAACTGTCTCGGTGGGTTTCCCCATCATGGTCTTGACACTTTTGCTTATATAATTTCTCCTCGCTCTCTTTCACTTGACTAGGAGTTTGGGACAGAATTCTGTGCCTTTTTAAAAGTTTCTGTCATTTAACTTTTCTTTATTCTCATTTATTAATTGTATTTAATTCTTAGAAGTGGATGGCACAGTAGCAAATTCAGTGAAATTTTAGGAGACCAAAAGCAGCTGAATACTGGTTCCAAATAGTATCATTGTAAAGAAAGCTGAAGATCCAAGAAAAAATGGCATCTAAAACATACCCTAACCAACACAGATAAAAGTAGCTCTTGCCTCAGATTAAATAAGCTTCTGTTTATGGGAAATAAATAAAGTTATAGAAAACCACAACAGGTCAATAGGCTCATTGTAGATTGTTCAGCAACACTAAATACATCCATATTCTAACTCTTGTAGCTAATGCTCAGGAAGCACCCTGGCAATAAGAAGAGAGGCAGGAGAGTTCACAGAGAAGATGGCCAATAAATCTGCTGTGAGTCTGTCCTCTCAAAACAACAGGGAAGGTATACACATAATATTTAAGTAATAATATAGAAATAACATTTAATATTTCAAAATAAAATCTGAGCAGTGATAATATCAGTTGAAATAATGAATTGGGGAGATTCTTTTGGTAACTTACTTCTAGACAAAGACCAGGCAGTAATGAATGCTTAGAAAGAGAAAATTAGCTTCTCTAACAAATGAGCCGTAATTAATAATCCAGTACCATGTATAATCATATACTCATAAGCAACTCTAAACAGACTCAGTAAGCTGCATTTATGTATTCATGCACACAGTATATATAATTTATATAAAATATTTATTCATGTATTATTATGCTTACATATTACAAAGCCAAATAGGCAAGGACTTTGAGAATAAGAAGGAGGCATCATGGGAGGGCTTGAAGGGAACAGACATGGGAGTGTTAGAGACAGGAAAAAAAAAGGGAAAAATAAGCCAGGGTTTTCTAAATATTTAAATTTTACAAACAGTTTTTTATTGTTTTGTTTTGGTCTTTTTTGTATTTGTTTTGTTTGTTTCCTTATTTTTGTTTTGCCATGCACCATCTTGAACAAACCGCCAATCTCACAGTTCTGGAAGATCCTTAGGATCATGAGATAATTTGAGAATTGAGGATAGTGAAAAGACTGAAGACAACCTAAGGAATTTATTGCTAATAGAAGCATGAGGAGACACTGCTAAAAGAAATTGTCTCAGACAGAAATACATTCTTTTTTTTTAATATGAATTTAGAAGTCACCTTTTCTATCCTTGTATATCCTTATTCAAGGTCCCTTCCTCCTCCCACCACATCAGGTCACTCTCTCTTCTCCTCAACTCCCCATCAGCTGCCCCTATTGGCAGGCAATCCCAAGGTCCCAAGGTACCAATATTGCTTAGTTCAGCCTCCACTCCTGGCAAATCCAGTTTTCTCCCCCCAACACTACATTCTTGATTATATTACTCCTTCAAAATAATCAGAAGATATAATGACTGGCTATTTATTTTTTATTATATTTAAAATTAATACTAACATTGTACAATTGGGAACCAAGTGATAACATATGTTAATTATTTTCATGTACAACATCAGAACTTAAGATTTAATGAGGTGCTAAAATAACAGTCAAGGTAAGTGGTATCCAAACGTAACATTTAAAAATACAAATTAATGTAATATCCCATGATGAACAAAATATTAAAATTTAATTAGAAATAATTCTGTGACATATTTAGGTACTTTAAAATGTTGCAAGTATCTAGCAAATCCTCTGCAGACCAGTGGTCAAGGCCTCTTCCTAAAAGTTTTCAACTTCAGACCAAACCAGAAAATTTCAAAAATTGCCATAATTTTACAATTGCCTTAGCAGAATTTTATTCTGAAAATAGTCTAAAGAGATACCTCTTATGTCACAGAATATTCTGATGACTTTAAAACTAAAACATCTTCATTTTAAGACCAAGAACTTGAGTTGTTTTATTGTACACTCCATTCTAAAAAGAGAGAAATGTAGGTAACTTATTTCTCATAGTATTAATATGTTTCTATTATAAAAGTCAAAAGTCACCAGATAAAAACTCATTCTTTCTCAAATTGAACACACACACACATATATACATACACACATACATATATATATATATTTGACTGCCCTGCATATTTTTCAAACATGTGAAGAAATTTGATATGGTTGTGAAAAAACATGCTAGAAATGAGATGAAATGCTTACTCTGGATAGACCATGTGAGAGATGGATAAGAGGTATAGACATGAAACTGATGTAAACAGAAATTACTCAGTGACAAAAAATATTAAACAACCAATGTTGATATGAGTTTGAATTTGATTACTCTCACAAAAGGAATTCTGCTAACCAGTATGATTAGTTCATCTTACATACTGTAGAAATCTAGAGGATCATTGGGAATTTCTTTGAATAATTACATAGTGACAAACTGGAAAACTCATATAAAGGTATCATGTTTCAAGTGTTAACAAAAATTCTTCTGTGATAGCTAGCATAATGGTTCAGATGAAAAAGGTCTTGTCAAAAAGCTGAGAACTAAAGTTCAATCTACAGAAATTATGTACAACGTCATATGTGTGATACATCTATAATCCCAGAAGAGATCACACAGAGACAGAGACCCACTCATAAGCTCTCATACAACCAATGAACACCTTGGGAACTGAAAGACCATGGATGGGCACCTTGAATCCACTCCCTCCTGAGAAACACCTGACCTTGTCTTGTTGTTAGGGTGAGGAAAGCAGATCTGCCTGGAGTGGATGATGAACTAAGCCACCTAGCACCTTGGAATCTCCTGCCCTTGCTGAGGAGGACATAAAGAGATGGAAAGAAGAGTGAATGAATGGCAGGGGCAGAGGGGGAAGGAAGTCTGAACAAGGGGATACATGGGAAAAAATGAGACTTTATTCATAATTTTAAAAAAAAGTAAAAAAAGAAAAACAACCCAATCCACTGAGCTAAATTAGGGCAGCATGTGTGTGTGTGTGTGTGTGTGTGTGTGTGTGTGTGTGTGTGTGTGTGTGTGTAGGGGTCATTTAGGATCATGACAAAATAAGAAGGAAAGATGAGACTCATAGAAGTTGTTATTTGACCATCACAAGTGCAACAACACACATGCTCGCTTCCACACAAAACATATCATACCCTCATACAAGCAACACACACATACATAAATATATATATATAATTTTGCTTTAAAAAAATACACCAGAACCTGATGTATTGAGTGATGATTTTTTTTTTTCCAAACTGTAGAAAGCAGGAACACTGAATATTCTGAACCTAATCTATAATAATAAAAATGGGAACTCTTTTTTGGTGTATTCTAGAGTCTGCATAAAGCCAACTGCATCTAGACATCAATTTTGAAAATGAACAGAACAACAAAATATAGGTATTCTAGATGAGGTTATATTCAAACATTTCATTAGAGTTAACAACTAAATCCAATCACACATTCTAAGATCAAATGAGAACAAGCAGATTATTAATCAGGTAAAAGTAAGTGGTAAAAATATCTGCCAACCCTGAAACTCTTGAGTTTGATCTCAAAAACCTTCATGGACAAAGAAAAAAAAATTCATTGCCAGTAATTGTCCTCTGATCGCCACAGATATCACCCAGAAAAACATACCTTTCCTCAAAACAAATAAAAACATACAAACAACTTCTTATACTATCACATGCAGGCAATATTCTAGAAATAGACAGTCCATTAGCTACAAATAAATATAAAATTGCATCGGCAGAATAAGAACTCAAAAACAAGATTTTGCCAAATGATATGGGAAGTATTTTCAGTATAATTCAGCATGCCCTCATGATGCAACTTCTAAGCAAATGTATATTCCTGAACACAAGAAGACCTATATAATCAATGTTTATAACCAACAATATCCTAAATGAAAATAAACTGAAAGTGGTTCCATACCCAGTTCTGTTACAATAAAATTGCAGTTCTTGTTTGTAACCTGTGGAAGTCTGTTGTGTGCTGTCATAGTCAATGTGAGTTCTTATGTGTATCAATCCTGCTGTGTTTGGGTGAAAAGATTCAGCCACCTTTTCACTGATTCATCAAAAAATTTCACCCCCTTATTTAACATAAATTCCTGAACCTTGATGGGGAAGGTCATGAAGAATACATCCCCTTTAGGAACCAGTGTTCTCAAACCTCACCCTCTGTCACACATGTTAGGGTAAAATCCACAGCCAGAAGCAATTGTCCAACCTAAAATAGCTTCAGTTTTTTTTTGTGTGTGTGTGTGTGTGTGTGTTGTTTTGTTATTTTTGTCTTTTGTTTGTTGGTTGATTTTGATTATTATGATTGTTTGTTGTAATCTGGTTTTTTTGTTTTGTTTTGTTTTGTTTGGTCAGGAAAAGGGCAATAAATATTTTGCTTGGGGTGGGTAAATTATTTCTCTTCACTTCCTGAATCATGCTGCAAAAGACTGAATTTCTGTGGCATTACAAATCCTGCTCCTCTCCTCATGTACAGTTTCTGTTTTATCTGTCTATATCTTCTCTGTAAGATGAAATTGATAATGACACTATCATTTTATAAAGCAGTAATGTGGTAAATTATACAATGAATTTAAATAGTTCCAGTCAAGTAATATTGTACATATAAATATTAAATAGCATTGCTATTATTTTTATTATCACAAATAAATTTTTCTGCATGTTATGAGAATTGCGTAAATAAAGTGTCTGTGATTTAGATGTTTTCTATTTTCACTACCCATTGTTCTTGGGCTGAACTTTTATTGGATGATACATCCTATTCTCTTACTTTTGCCTTTTTTTTTGACTTTCAAATTGTCCTTTTAAATAACTTCCTTAAAAATTGATTTCAAAAAGAATTTGAAAAGATGAACTGTGCATTGAGTATGTGTTTACAAACATTCCTATTGTTTAGATGTCTCATAAATATAATTTAAAAAGCTTATACTTCCTTTTTTGCCTTTTCTGTAGCTTTCAGAATATGGAAAAGTTGGATTACTTAGGTTTAATGCAAAGAAAATAGCTAAGAACGGATAGGAATGACTAGGTAATATAGGGATCTTACGGCTTAAGTATTTAACAGTCTGTCAAATTCTGGACTTCTATAACAAAATATCATAAAGCTGTTACAATATCACTCTAATAGTGTTTGTAACATCAATTTGATGAAGTCATCATGTGAAGAGTACAACTTTGGAGGATCATAGTTCTGCAAGAAAGTTTGAGTAAAGAAAAAAGCAAATTATTTTATTATGTCTTAAGGATTTTAGATTCCCCCATTAACTAAAGTAGAACACAATTGTGAAATAAAATAAAACAACCGAGGATAAAATGAAATGAGAGAAAACTAAAATTGAACTATAACGTAAGGACTGACATAGTTGAACTACTGAAAGAAAGAGAACATTGGTCAAGCTAATGAATAAAGTGACACTGAATCTAATAGAAAAGAAAGTGGGAAATAGCTACCAACATATTAACACATATTGGCACAGGCGACCACTTCCTAAATATAACACCAGGAGAACAGACTCTAAGAACAACAATCAATAAGTGGGACCTCCTGAAAGTAAGAAGTTTCTGTAAGGCCAAGGACACTGTCAATAATACAAAATGACAGCATACAGAATGGGAAAAGATTTTCACCAACCCTACAAGTGATAGACAACTGATCCCTAAAATATATTTTAAAAACCCAAAAAAACTAGACCCCAAAACATTAAAAAATGGGGTTCAGAGCTAAAAAGGGAATTCTCACCAAAGAATTACAAATGGCTGAAAGGCACATGAAAAAGGGCTCAACATCTTTAGCCATCAGAGAAATGCAAATCAAAACAGCTTTGAGATTCCACCTTACACCTGTCAGATTGTCTAAGATGAAAGGCACAGATGACAGCCTATGCTGGAAAGTTTACAGAGTATGGGGAAAAGTCCTCCATTGTTGGTGGGAGTGTAAGCTTGTTCAGCCACTTTGGAATGAATGCAGTAGGGTGATTTTTCAGAAAACTGGGAATCAGTCTCCCCAAGGATCCAGCAATACCACTACTAGGCATATACCCTAAAGATACACATTCACACTCCAAAGGCATTAGCTCAACTACGTTCATAGCAGCATTATTCGTAATAGCAAGAACCTGGAAACAACCTAGATGTCCCTCAACTGAAGAATGGATTAACAAACTGGTACATCTACACAATGGTGTACTACTCAGCAGTAAGAAAAAATGATATCCTAAAATCTGTAGGCTAATGGATGATTTGGAGAATATCCTCCTGAGCGAGGTATCACAAATCCAGAAAGATAAGTAGGGCATGTTCTCATTCATTAGTAGATTCTAAACAAAAAAGCAATAAGCAAAGCATTCCCAAGCTTCAAACCACAAACACTGAACATCTTGGGATCTGAAGCACCTTGGACAAGCATCGTGGCTGCCACTCCCTCCAGAGGAACATCTGACCCAGTGTTGATGTTGGGAAGAGGAAAGTGAATCTGCCAGGAGTAGATACTGAACTAAGCCATATTGGGACCTTGAGACCTCCTGTCCTTGCTGGGGAGGAGATAAAGAGATGTGGAGAAGAGAGAGTGAATGGAAGGGGCGGGAAGGGGAAGGGAGCTTGAGTAAGGATATACACGGATAAAAAAATATGACTTTATTCATAATATAAAAATTAATTTAAAAAAAGAAAAGAAAAAAAGCTTCCAAATTTTGTAAGAAATAAAGGTAACATTCAGTAAGATTTAATTTGAAAAGTAAAATAATCTTTAAAATAATTAAGAAGTTTAAGAAATTTTTCCTCTTTAGCTTCCTGTTGTTATATGTCATGTGTAACATTCAGCAAAGAATATCATTGATATGTTATGCTGATTAGCTGGATTTCATTTACTTTAATTACATAGTATTCATTCTATGTAAGCTTGAGAAAAATCTTGAGATGGAACCACTTAATCACAAGTCAAGAGAGTATTAATAGGGACAAGAAACTCACCAAACATTAGTAAGTTTTAGTAATAATAAAGTTTTTGTGAAAGCTTTATGATCTTTTCTTCTGACAAATTTTTAATATAGCATTTTTCAGACAAAAGAAAGCACAGTCACAAGCTGAATGGCATCCATTCTCTGTATTTACTTTCATTTTATAAGCAAATCTGATTCCTTATATAATCTGAAATTAAATAACAGCTTAAAAGTTAAACAGTTATGTTTTTCAAGAAACAGGAAAACTAGTTATGCCCTTTGAAAACAAGACGTTTATAACAGGACCTTAGTCTGTAGCACAGGCTAGCCTTGTACTCATTATGTATTCCAAGTTCATCTTAAACTTTCCTTTCTCAGGCTACCAAGTGCTGAATTTACAGGCATGAGCCTGTAATGTCCAGGGAACCTTTTTCAAAAAGATTTCTTTTTCTTTGACAAACCATCCTTCTTTAACTTAATACTGCGGTAAGATCTGGGAAGAGTAGATCGACTCATTATTTCTCTTCGATATGGTTCATATTTATGGTAATATGCTGTCCTCTTTACAAAATAAGATAAAAATGCAAGTCTCTTCTTAGATTCTATACAAAAGTCATCTCTGAGTTAAGACCTATCAATTAGTCAGTAGTGAAAGCCCAGATTGCAGTCAGACATAAGGCTGAGGAGATGACACAGTCTTAAATGCTTGCTAAGAGCTATCCTCAGCACCTACGTAATGGTCAAGTTCAGAATCATGTGCTTCTAACTACGTCTTTGGGAGGCAGAGACATAGGAATGTTTGTAGCTAACTGTACAGACAGTCTAGCCAAAGAAGTGAATTCTAAATCCACATATACAATTCCTTACCACAAGCAGAGAGCAACTGAGGAAGATGTCTAGCATTATTCTGTTATATGCAAATATATCCCTCACAAACACACAAAGAATAAATATTGCTTTAATTAACTAATTGTGGGTATAGAACTGCAGTAGAATTTAACTATTCATTTTCATTAATAAAAAAGATGTACTAAAATTCCCTCATCAAATAACCTGATAGTTATCAAAAGAGATAAATTACCTTGTACAACAAAACCAAGTTATGTTATAATTCATGTCATGTTTTTACATTCATTGTAGTTTCCATAAAATCCAGTGAGGTGGATTTAATTATTTATCCCAGCTATTGTTTCTCAAATTAGCTTAAATAATAAAAGATTATTGTTTATATACACATAAAATAAAATTTATTTCTAAATAATCTCATTTGTCTATATGATATATTTCTTTTCCTCATTGCCTATCAACTCCATAAAAAATTCTGTGATCTAGGTTGCACTTAAATTTGCATTATGAAAATACAATTATCCATTGATGTTTGCTCTTGTACCAAATTTATGTTCAATTTTTATACTGAATTGTTTCATGAAAACTATACGTAGGCTGCACCATACCTTCAAACAGAAGAACTGAAAACCAGTCCTTGTATTTCCAGCAATTCTCACATATCTTTACATAAAAATATCATAGCTCTAGTCAATGAGACAAATATGTAGATAAAGTTGTTTGTATTCCAATCCTTCTGAGTGAGGTATCACAATCCCAGAAAGAGAAGCAGGGGATATACTCACTCATTAGTGGACTTTAAAAAAAAATAAAAAGAGAGTGATGTTATTGTACATAAGAACTCAAGGCTAGAACATAGATAGCTAAATGACACAGTGCTTCACTTCTACATTGATCGTCTCTGGCAGGGGTGTGTGTGAGGAAAGACTTGTTTTCTTTAAAGGTCTGGCCACAGGGAGTTTAATTATGCTCCAGTAAGTAAATGAGCAGCATGAATGGGCCTTTTTGTAAATAGGGAGATCATAAGAGTGGGCATGATGCTCAGAGGTCTGAAAACTGATTTTGATGGGGTGCATGATGTAAAATCACCAAATAATAAATGAAAAAACTGAATAGGGAAGAGAGAAGTGACCTCTATGAGTTTTTCTCTGTCTTCTCCATTAACACACCACACCACACACACACACACACACACACACACACACACACACACACACACACACACACACATTGCAATACATTAATCAATAGAGTGCAGATTTCACAAATGAGATTTTTTTGGTGTTTCTACTGTATTGTTTGCCTCACTGTGCCTGGTAGTATGTTCTATTCCAGGTTTAAGTGTGTGAACTCAAAGACCTCCTGTCTTTTACTTTTACTAGGCTGGTTACAGCTTTAGATTTGATAGTTAGATTTCTATCCACCTGAAGGCAGGGTTGCATCTATTCTTTCTACCATCTCTGTATATCATGTCAAAGTTTGAAAGTTAACACCATTTGCACTATTTTTATTTTGACTTTTCACAGGGCATCAGCCAACAGCATTTCTGATGATGAATCTTCTCATTTCTCTATGTTTGCTTGGCTCTTTCTCACCCAATAAATTTGACTCAATTATTCTTTATTGTTTATTCTACTATTGAAATAAAACACAGTGTATTTTGCTTGCTTTTTCTTCTACATTTTCTGAAGACTTAGTGGTTTTGTTATTTTCTTTATGTGTCATATATCTTTACATCATATAGGATTTTATGCTGCAATTATTTGTGTGTCACATATCTCATACATTCCTATTTGTTATTGTGGAAATTTTTCATCCTCCTTAATATTAAATCTACTTAGTTTTCCATTTTCAGTGGCACATAATATCATGAGAATGTGATTTACTTCTACAGATATGTTCAGCAACATTCCATCAGATAAAGAAGCATAATATCCACAGCACAGAGTAACCAGGACACAATTCCTGGATATCAGGTTTTTTGTGTCTTTGACCCTTACACTTATTCTTTAATAGAAAGAAACTGACAACTGCTGTATTTAATTATGTAATTATTATTATACTTGTTAACACTAAACATTTTTTTCTTACATATAAAAAGTAAGAATCTGGAAAAAAATGAGATTAAAGTACATAAATGATAGTTCATATACAGGAACCAACATTTCTGAGATAAATTCATCTGATTTTCCTGACCATTCTGCCACTTTCAGTAAATGACTTAGCTCCTCTAGAAATTAAACTTTTGAATAAAGTGCAGTGGAATTGAAAATTTTCTTAATTTATTAATAAATGGAAATCAAGTGCATATGGTGTGAAATCATTTTTAGGATTTCGAATATCTGTGAGTTTGGGGTAAATTAACACTGTGTGTCATAAGAATGTTAAGTTGTTACTGTCATAATTATAAACATGAAGATATCTATCTAATTTTAATGGCTCATCCAAGGTGCCCAGAAAATCTAGGATTTTTTTTTTTTTTTTTTTTTTACAAATATTGACTTTATTCTAAAGTTATAGAAGTACCCAAGTAGACTGCAATGCTAGGACCCAGGTCAACTATTCTTCTTTTGAATGGATGATTCTCAGGAAATACTTCTTGAATTAGTAATATCTCAAAAAGCTATTGACAGTTTAAAGTTCTAATGCCACAAAAAAAGAAGAAAAAAAAAGAAAATAGAAAGAAAAAACTTGAAAATTGACCAGCCCAATGAAACTGAATGGATTTTAGTAGTGAGGAAATTACTTGTAATAAGTAATATTTGTTACTGATAATCAACTTGAATGGATTTAGCATTATGGAAGAAATGACCTCCAGTGTATATGTGAATCTCTATATAGGTCACCAACCAAAGGAAACAAGCCCATATGAAACACTCCTCCATAGTCTTCACTTCAGCACCTGTCCCTACCCTGAGTGGCTTCTATAATGAACGTGGAAGAGTAAGTGAAAGAAAATTGTTCCTCCTATCATAATGTTTAGTCCATTAAGACAATAAAAATTCCAAATAAGATAGTTGCTTTTGTGTATATTTTATAAGAGCATTCTGAAAAGTAAGTAATTGTGCATGTGTATCTGTCAGCCAATAGTAAAGAAGAGATTTCAAGTACAAAGCTGTGCTCTACTGATATTAGTAAGAAGGCACCCCTGATTATTATTGCATTCAAGACTGAGGCAGAAGGCATCAAGAAAAGCCAAGTCAAAGGGATGTGAAGCATACAGGAGGCTCCCTTGCATTTCCCCAATTTCAGGTCTTTGAGAACATTATCCAACCACAGGCTGGGATAATGTGAGAACCTGGCTTTTCTCACATTTTTGACACTTTTTCTGTTTACTTTAAGTAAAACATCTAACTCCACTAAAATATTTTTTAAAGTTGTTTACATGCAAGCTCAGCGAATTGTCTCAATAGAAATAATAGTTTTTGTAAGAATTCTTAGCAAAGTGCCTAAGAAAACCCTTAATAAATAATTAAATATCTTTACAGCAGGAGTTACAATAATAGTATTAGTAACAATAGTAATTGTGATCATTATCACTAACATTACTGTTGCTTTATTAAAAGCATTACTCTAATGTGTTATTTAGTGTTGCTATTAGTAACATTTTCTGCTGATAATAAACTCATGGTTAATCTAGCCTCATGACTAACCTGCTATTCAAATGTTGCTTATAGAATTTATCATTTTCCATCATCTAAAATTTTCAGAGAAAATTGTCTAGAAGAGTATAATGAAAGCCATTGCTTTATGAGGTTGTTATCTTCATACCAAAGGGTGTGAGCTCTTTCTACCTCTGATTTCACAGTGTTCACAGTATATTACTAGATATTGATGTGTGTCTATAATGCAACATAGTCAACCCAGCACTTCATCACAGAAGGGCAAAGCTTTCTTCACTGGCTGGCTTCAAGGTTAATTTTTCTGTCAAAGCTGAGAATTGGGTGAGCTTATAGTAACAAATCTATGCAACCCACAATTTAGCAATGTTATGGTCTTTAATGTTTGTTGAAGTGCTTGGGGAAATCTGTAGCAATATATAAGTGTCAGTGTTTATTGCTGTTCCATTACTTTGGGCTGGCTGTTATTTCCACTATATGGAAATGGAATTTTTCATGAATTACTTTAGAATCTTGAGGAAGCTATAATAAAAAAGAACTAAAAAACATTACAGAATAGTGTTCAGATATTTAACAAGCCCCATGTTCATAGTTTGCCAGGTGTGTGTGAGTCTCTTAACTGCACTGTAGATTCAAACTTTCTCTGTAAAATGAACATAATGATTCTGTCTTTCTTAAGGTAGAGGATTATGGGGATTTTAAATTATGACAACAAACATAATTATTTTAAAATTCTGTTCTACCATGGATATATGCACAATTCAAGCTTCTTTACTTAATTAAAACTGAAAATGCAGGCAAGCCACTGATGGCTCTATTTTTACCTGCTATTATAATTCTTTTTGTACATAGTCAAAGGGCAGACTGTAGTATTTGGCTTCTGGCCTGTCCAGCCTGTGGTCCAGACCCTAGACTGGCAGACCCACATACCCACAGTACCACAGAATTACACAGATGCTTATACTAATTTCTTGCTGATCAGCCTAAGGCTCAGGCATATTTCTAGCTTGCTCTTAAACTAACACATTATTCTTATCTTTTACAGCCATGCAGCTTGGTACCTTTTCTCACCAGCATTTCTACCTTTTCCCTCTGCTTCATCTCCTGCCATCTCTGTGGCATCTCTCCTTTGCTCTGAGATTTTCCCAAAAGTTTCTTTGTCTTATATCCCTGCCCACCCTTCCTGTCTGCCTTAGGCCAATCAACTTTTTATTAAACCAGTAGGCAGGACAATTATTTACAATCAAACAGAATATAATCTTGCTACAGCAGACTCCACTGTATCACCCACTGTAAGCTAATGTTTAATATAAAAATAAATTTTCAGAAAAGATCAGGTACATTCAGGATGGTATGGCCATAGACAAAGGAAAAAAGATAGTATCCTCAACAAATGGTGCTGGCATAAATAGGTGGTAGTATGTAGAAGAATATACATAGATCCATATCTATCAACTTGCACAAAACTTAAATCCATGTGGATCAAAGACCTCAACATAAACCCAGCTACATTGAACTCAATAGAAATGCAAGTAAAGAGTATCCTTGAATGCATTGGCACCAGTGGCTACTTCCTAAATATAACACCAGTATCACAGATACTAAGAACAAAAATTAATAAATGGGGCATCCTTAAATTGAGAAGCTACTGCAAGGCAAAAGATATGACCAATAAGATAAAAAAGACAGCAACAAAATGGAAAAAAATCTTCACAAACCCTACATCTAACAGAGGAGTGATCTCAAAAATACAGGAAGAATCCAAGAAACTAGAGGCCGAAAACTCAAATAATCCAATTATTTAAAAAAAATGAATTCAAAGCAAAAAAGGGCATTCTCAACTGAAAAATTACAAACGGCTGAAAGACAATTAAAGAATTGTTCAACATCCATAGCCATCAGAGAAATTCAAATAATAAGAACTCTGAAATACTATCTTTAACATATCAGAATGGCCGAGATCAAAAACACAGATGACAGTCTATGTTGAAGAAAATATAGAGCAAGGGGAATACACCTCCATTGTTCGTGGGAGTGTATACCTGTACAGCAACTTTGAAAAGCATTATGGTGTTTTCTCAGAAAACTGGGAATTAATCTTTCTAATGATATAGCAATGCCAGTATTGGGCATATACTCAAACAATTCATATTCTTACTCCAAGGGCATTAGCTTAACTATGTTGATAGGAACATTATTCATAATAGCCAAACACTTGAAACAACCTAGATGCTCCTCAAATAAAGAATGGATTAACAAATTGTGGTACATTTACACAATTGAGCACTACACAGTAGTAAAAAAAATGATATTCTAAAATTTGATGGTAAATGGATGAATTTGGAGAGTATCATTCTGAGTGAGGTAATACAGGCCCAGAAAGATAGACATGGTATGTATTAACTCATAAGTGGATTTTAAACATAAAGCAAAGAATATCCAGGCTGCAAACTATAATTACTGAACAGCTAGGTAACATAGGAAACTTAAGGGAGACATCCAAGATTCCCCCTGGGAAGAGAAAGTAAAGGAACTTTCCTGAGTAAATTGGGATAATAATGGGAAGTGAGCAAGGGGAGGTGGGAACAAATCAAAGGAGAAGGAAATGGTTCAATAAGAGCAGCAACAAAGAAGTAGAAAAGAGAACTAAATATCTTGATAGAGGGAACCTCTGTGGGGTTAGGAAACCTCCAATAATCCACAAGATGTTCCTGGCTAGGACTCCAAGCAATAGTAGAGAGGGTGCCTAAACAGGTCTTCACCTATAATCAAATAAATGACTTTCTTAATTGTTATTATAGAACATTCATTCAGCAATAGATACAGACAGAAGCAGCGATCCATAGCGAGCAACAAGATTATCTGCCAGTCCAGATGAAGAGAGAGAGAAAAGGATATAAGAGCAAAGGTATCTTGGAGATGAGGAGAAGGAAGGCCCACAGAGACATCGGACTGCAGCTATTGGGAGTTCACTGACTCAGAAAAAATTGCTAAGAAACCTTCAGGGAAAGGAACTAAGTCCTCCAAAGCTGGATGACTCTCAACTGGAGTGAGCTGTTTGTGGAGCCTTTTGCATTAGGATTAGAGTAGATACTGGTACATGAACTGACATCTCAGAGCCTATTCCCTGCAGAACACCAAATCTGCCTTAATACTGAGATGAGGGACTTGGACCTATCTCAACTAGATACGTTAGACTAAACTGACCAACCTTGGGATGCCTTGGGGAATAAATGAGCAATAAGGTAGGGGGAGGAGGGAGATCTATAAGGGACTTAGACAAGAAAAGGAAGGAGAGACGTGGTACATATGGAAAAAAAATTTTAAATGAAAAAAAATGTGTCAGTCTATTTGTCTGATTCCTGCTATTCAGTAGGCATCAACAAGGAAGACCTGGAAGACATTAGAACAGACCTGTGACCCATCGATTATTTTAAATTTGGTCCACAGCAAATATGCCTGGTTCAAAGTTTAGAGCCTACAGAAGTATAGGCAATCACATATTCTCTCACTTTAGCACTTCAAATTTCTAAGCTATAAAAAGACCTATAAATAATAGTAGTCATGTGATCAAGAATGACCAATACCAAACTTGAGAGATTGTTTTTAGGTTGAAAGAATCCACACTGTAGTTCACAATCATTTGTAACTCTAGTCCCAGGCAATCTGATGCCCATGTCTGTCCTCTGAAAGCTCTATACACTAAGTGCACAGATACATGTAGACAAAACATTTATACACATTAGAAAAATTATGTTTTAAAATAATAACCAACACAATGTAGCTTCTGTGAACTGTGTTCTAATTGTGAACACTATAAAGATAGAGACAAAGACAACTATGGAAATTGAGACCAGAGAGATTCAAGGACATTGTAAAACTAGAGCTGCATAGTCAGGACAAAACAAGAAGCACTGAATCAGAAATCTCAATGACCATAAAGCAGTAGACTGTATTCTAGGGGTAATTGTCTGCTACCACAATAAAAGTAGAGTATTATATACCAGAAGATATTGAATATGAATATCTAAGCACAGAGAGAATAAGATAGCATTGTGAGATATCTGTTAGAGGTGAATACTCAGACATAAGTTTAAGCAAATAGAAAGTATTAGGAGGCCATATAAAACTCCTTCCTAAAAGTAGTTGCTTGACGTGAAGCACCTTTAAGAAGGTCACTCATGAGCTGTCAGCTGTTCTACACATCACCCCCATCTCTCTTTACACACAGAATTATTTTCTGCATTCCCACAGACTTACTGTTTTGTTGAGTCTCCTATGATACTAGCTACTTGCTTGCATCTTGTATCTTCATAGAAATTATTCCAGCCAATTTTGGACACAAATTATTGATATAAACAGAGGCAGAGCTCAGTTACACTGTTCAAGCTTTTATTTTCCAGTGCAGAAATATACCCTTTGCTCTCCTTGCTGATTAATTCACTATGAACTTATTTCCAAGATTGTTATGATTCAAGTTGATATGCACACAAAAGCAAGATGAGATCATAGAAACAACTGTATGTTTTTCCTCTGGTTCAAATCTAAGACTAGCACTTAGGCTTTCTGAAAGCACAGGGGGAAAAAAATCAAAAAATTTTGTGAGTGTTGGAGAGTTTTCATTAAATCCAAATGTGATAAACTAATTTTAATGATGAAGATCATCTTCATTTATAGACATGAGAAGTAAAGAGCAGGAGGAAAGGCTCCAGCTCCAAGAGTGGCTGCTGTAGAATAACAAATATTAAACAAATTATGTTTGGTATTATAAAAAATACCCAGATATTGGGAAAAAGCAGAAATATCAGAGAGACAGAGAAACAAAACACAGCCACTTGTCACCTAGCCAATTCCTCAGGCCTGGTTCCACAAATCCTCCATTTTAAACCTCTCTTCCTCAGCCAAAGAAGGAAGTACCAGGCAAGATGAACTCCTCTCTTCTCTGTCTTTGTCCAGTTATCTCACTTCATTGTTTAACTTCAAGGTGTTTACTACCACCACCTGGCTGTTTTGCCTTGTACTTACAGAGATACAAAGGGTTCTATGCCTCCTGAGTGAGGGGATCAAAGGTGTTGGTCGTTATTCACTGACCCTCATTGCTTGGTTCTGTGAGTGGCTCTGTCCTCTAATATTTCAGACTATTTTGGTTAAATGTACAATATATCACCACACATGAAGTTCAGGGTAAGACCTGATCTCAAAGGAATAAGTGGGAAGTGATAAAGGAGGTCAACCAACTTCTACTGACTTCTGTATGAGTATGTAAGGTCTGGTGTACCCACACACTCACATAAAATTGATAAAGGAGGCCAACAAACTATTATTGTCTCTTCAGTGTATGGAAAGTCATTTGTACACCACCATACACAGAGATATGCACACCTTTAATAATGAGAAACTCAGGACTATAAATGCCACAGGAAAAAAATCTAGAATTCACTTTATGATTTGCAGTGCTTCATAAAATCTTGCCTTGGATGGGTAACTTTTTGAAAACTTAACTTGGAAATTTAATGCAAAATATCTAAATAAAATTAGCATATTTATATCTGGTCAGTACTTCTTAATACTAATGGAACACATATGTGGCAGAGACAGATATGAAACTAGAGCTTCTACTTAAGAACTTTAATTCCAATAAATGGTAGATGTACGAAGGCTGTCTATGCTAATATGCTTTGTTCAGTTGATAGTGGCCTAATGTTATTGAAATATCACCTTCAGAATAACAGTTACAGCCTTTTCCTTCCTTATTTCTCCCCAAATTTGGTGAAGTTGTTGTGTTCAAATTTATTTTTCTAAAAATTGACCCAAGTTAAGAAAATAATTGCATCTTGCCTCTTTATGTGGTACATGACTCTGGCAGAGACAGGACTGAAGCAATGTTCTTCCTTTAGCTGACACAATACATTCCAGGTTTGATGCAGATTGCATTTGCAATATGGACAGAGCTAGAGATGTTTCTCTGCATTGCTTGTTGTAACTACTGTTATCTTCTTTCCAGATCTCCAATGTGAGATGCTTTTCCCAAAGGAAAGATTCTGAGATGTTTTAGGTCTACCTTGGTCAGTACTCCATATCAGACTTCTATCATTTTTCTCATTTATACTTAACTTATAGAAATTAAATAAAATTTAATTCAGTATGTCCATGATACTTTATGGTTCTAAAAATTAATTTACAGGTGAATAAATTGTAGCTTTGGTTATTCAGGCATCTGCATATCTACAGAGAAATAACACACGTAGACTTAAAATCTTAGCTTCCTTGTTCTTGAGAAAATTCAAGAAAACACAGTGATGTCAAGCTCACTGAATTATGTATTGTCACAAAGTGGAAATGTTAGTTTCTAAGGTTTCTACAGTTTAGAATTAAAATCTTGTTATCCTTATCTACTAATATTTTACTCTTTACCTTCTGTGCTCTGATTTTATTATGTCTCCATCATTCCTATACTTATGCTGGCCAAAGGCTCCAGATGCAGCTGGAGTCACAGGTGACACTAAGCCTCCTTACTACATGCTGGAAACCAAACTAAGTGTCTCTATAAGAACAGGACTTACCTAATCACCTGATTCATCATTCCGGCATCAGAGCATATTTTTCTTTGCTAACAATCAGACATCAAACAATCTTTATGGAGGTTAAAGATGATATAATATAGATCATCCTAAAAATGAGATGTTAAGCTGATGTCAGAATAATTATAAAAACTAAATACTAGAACTATAAAATTAGAAGAACAATGTTAAAAGATTACAGAGAATCAAAAGATGAAATGAACAGAATATAACAATGGATAAACATAAATATAACTTCTCTAAAAAGAAAAGAGATTCTGTTGTGAATCTTCAAAAGAATAAATTTTCTACCCAAAAAGCACAAATACTTTTTATGAAAATAATTAATTACAAATTTTATTTTATCCATATGGATATTGTGGGCACATGCATTCTTGTGAATCTGCAGATTTAACAGGAGAGTGGTTGACCTTTAGAACTGAAACTACAGTCTGTTTTGAGCTGCCATGTAGGTTCTGAAAACTAAAACTATGTCCCCTGAAAAAGTAGCTAGTACTCTTAATTGTTGAATACCTTTTCAAATTAGAAAACTATGATTTTTAAATTGTTATATGTATGCTAACTTTTAACACTAATGCATGAAATATATCCATGTGTACACAAACATTTTATATTAATTTCCTTTAATTTTTGTATATGTAGTATACTTTCAAACACAGTGTAATGCATCTCCATTACATGGCATAAGAACAATGCATTGTTTTTAAGTTGTAAATAAAAAAAAAATGAGAGGAATTAGTCTCTGTAGTTTCTTTCTCTTCAATTTGTGTGTGTGTGTGTGTGTGTGTGTGTGTGTGTGTGTGTGTGTGTGCGCGCGCATGAGTGCGCAGACATATGTGTTTAATTTGGGGTTTAAAATTAAAATGGAATACAAATGAAAGGAAGTTTGAAAGCTTTCTTCCTACTTATTACAGCTTGAGGGTATTTAGCACATTTCTCAGAGGCTCATTAGTGATGCTTATGATACAAGAGCCGTGGGAAGAGGGAGGAACAGCTGTTTGTAGATGCACAGAGAGAAATTAAAGTAGAAATGCAGGTGAAATATGGCCACTTTGAAAGTAATTGTTGCACATCAAAGAGGTGCAATTTAAACATTATTTAAAAATACTTGTAAACTACTTTAAAACTCAGGAATCTTGAGTCAATACATCCCTGCATCAGCTATTACAAATGTATATGAACAAGAAGGACACTATGTAAATTTTTCACTAAAAACTCCATTGTTTGGAGGTGTAGAAATTAGATTCTCCTTTGGAAACTCTTGAGAAGTTAGTGATTTAAAATACTGGAGAAGAGTTTGAAGTATATTAGTGTTTTGTGTCTTGGAGAGGGTCTTGTGGGAGAGGATACCTTTATTTAGCTTGTATTTGTTTTTCTTTTATATGTATTTGTCTATGTATATGGTCCTGAATCTTTTTTTGTTTCTTATGTGTGTGAAAGTGTCAGTGTAGGTTATAAGTTGGTGTCAAATTGTGAGTCATTTGATGAGGGTGCTAGAATTAAACCCAACCCCTATGCAAAGAGCAAGTACACATCTTTACCAATGTGTATTCTAGTTCTGAGAATGTATGTCTAATCTGTTTTTTCTCTTTAATTGGGAAAGTAACACAAGTGAGAAAGACAAAATGAAATGAAACATAACAGTGTGGATAGTTAACTGTTAATAAAGGGCAATGATTTGAGTATTCTAATTGTATTCAAATTTTTTACATTACTGTCTTTTCTTCTTTTGACTGAAATATCTACACTTCTATGATCCAAATTATGCTGTTTGTCATTATGCATTTTCAAACCATGAACTTGTTGAATTCTTTCTATATTCAGAACTGAGCATGACATTTCTAATTAAATCAAATGCAACTTAAAAGGAAACGAATGACATTGCTTTAGAATGTGTTAGCAAACTATAAAACACAGTTACTGAAATAGGAAGTATGTTACAACATACTTTAACACTGAGTAAAGCACTAAAAGTTGTAGTTGTTTAGACAAATTATGTCAATCAGTCAAAGATGGAAAACTCAATGAGGCATGATCTGTTTTTGCTGAATTTGGTGTGAATACTATCCAGCAGTCCAAGCATTTTGATTATTCCCATGTCAAAAACTCACTTTAAATCATTTTTAACTTAGTTGTAAAATCTGAAAAATCATAGACAATTTACCTGAGAAGTAACACTGGAAAGAAACAATCCATCTTAATGCTTATGTTATTCATGAATCACAATCAAGTCAAACTTAAGATGCACACCAACCATAGTAAAAACATGTTACCCCTTGCTAATGACAGACATGCTATACTCAGGGCAAGGGGCATTCCACATAGTGTTTACATTAGTAGAACATCAAAATAATCATAGCGGTGGCAAGAAAAGTTACTATCAAATTCACACTTTCAAAGATTATATGTAATCTAATTTCCCAGTGTCAACATCTTGGAAATTAAAAACAAGTGTCAACCATGAAATCTATCCTATGTGTTTTTTATGGTATTAAAAATTATACATATATGCATGCAAAAACAATTAATGAAAATAGGTGATAAATTTGAACGAGTGGGGAGAAGTATATGGTAAAGTTTGGAGAGAGGAAATGGAAGGTAGAAATGTTGTGATTATATATCAATCTCAAAAATAAAATTAAAAAAGTAAAGCAATACAGAGTGAGGGGAATTGCTCAGTGGTTAGAAATAAGGCTGCTTTTCCAGAGTACATGTATTTTATTTCCAACAACTAATGACAAGCTTGCAACCACCTCTTCTTCCATTATTGAAACTCATACTACCCTTTACAGGTCTCTGAGCACACTGAACACATATTTTACACATTATACATGAAAGTGAGCAAACAACTCTATTGCATTAATTCTCCTTGGTATTATAATAAAAAACTTGGAGCCAGATAATTGAGAAAAGCTGAATCATCAGAAACACTGACAGACAAGCCAAAGTCTAGCCAACTCCTTAGGCAGAAAAGAATAAATTCTGTCTTCACAAATCTTCAGACTCTATCCTCTAAAACTTCAGCCTAAAAAGATAGCAGGTGAAGGGAAGAACTACTGCTTCCTCTTGCCTTATTTTTTTTCCCAGCCCAGGTATCTCAAACCCTGATAAAATTTTCACAGTGCTAGAATAAAGACGTATGCCACCGCAGCTTGAATCTGTTTGGCCTTAAACTCCAAAAGATGCAGAGGGTCTCTGTCTCTGGAGTGATGGGATTAAAGGCTTGTGTTATGACTCCATAACCTTCATGGCTTGGTTCTATGGGTGCCTCTGTCCTCTAATTCTTCAGGTTGTTTACATTAAACATACTATATATCACTACACAATGCAAACACATAAAATGCCAATAAAATATTTTGTTTTAATTACAAAATATTCCGAGTTTTTTGAGAAACCACCATACTGCATTCCAGAGTAGCTGAGCAAGTTTACACTTCCACCAATAATGGAGGAGTGTTCCCCTCACTCTGCATCCTCTCCAGCATAGGCTGTCATCTATGTTTTGATTTTAGCCATTCTGACAGGTGTCAGGTGGTATCGCAAAGTTGTTTTGATTTGCATTTTTCTTATGGCTAAAGATGTTGAGCACTTTTTCATGTAACTTTCAGCCATTTGGAATTCTTCTGCTGAGAATTCTCTTTTTAGTTCTGAACCCTATTTTTTAATTGGGTTACTTAGGGTTATGGGCTCTAGTTTCTTGAGTTCTCTATACATTTTAGAGATCAATCCTATGTCACTTGTAGGGTTGGTTAAAATCTTTTCCCATTCTGTAGACTAGTTTTGTTTTAATGACTGTGTCCTTGGCATTACAGAAATTTCTCAGTTTCAGGAAGTCCCATAGTGTCTGTGCTACTGGTGTTATATTTAGAAAGTGGTCTCCTGTGCCAGTGCGTTGGAGGGTACTATCTAGCACAGAATAAATCATTAAAGGGTTTGGGAGAGTTTCAGGTAAAGATAATATAACAATTCACTTTATAAGAAAGATTTTAAAGATTTACCAGTACAACCTATAAAACCAACCATATTAAACTATATAACATGCTATATAAACAAAAATAGAATGAAAATTTTTCATATATACTAGAATCAATTACTTTCTATATTTTTGAAATGATTAATACAAACCTTAATAAGTTTAAAGTTCAAAAATTGTCAACTTATATTTAAATAACATGAATATTTATGAGACAAAAGAAGTATAAATAAATACTTCAATATACCAATATGCAGATAATTTGTGTTAATGTAAATTTTTCTGTAGTTATAGAGTATGACTATCTTAGAACAAGGGGCATATAACATTTTTCATTTGAACTTCTGAAAATTAATTATAAATATTCACCAGAAACTGGAACACTACATACATGCATGAGAAAACATATGAGTTGAGAAAACATGGACCACAAAAAATGGGCATCTGGTTAGGAGTACAAAAAAAAAAAAAAAAACTAAGGACATACAAAACTATTTTAGTGGAAGCTCAAAGGTAATCTGTTAAATGTAGAAAGCCCAGATGAAAACTTTATGTCAGTCCATTTTTATATTCTTGGAGAAGATTGAATGATCTTCATAGATAATATGTGGGTGATTACTGAGTGTTAGGGACTGAGTTGAGGTATGACTATAATTGGCTGTATCAGGAATGTCTGTAGAGTTTCTACTGCCTCATGGGCTTTGGTGATAGTGTTAATAACTCCACTTGAATTGAACTTCCAAAATCTTATTACCAAGAAAAGTCATCATTTTCAGAAGATACTATGAAAACATTCCTGAATTAAGACTCTAAAAGAAAAGTTAATTTCTGATTGTTTATATTTTACTAGATAAGTGGGTAAAGATTAATTACTATACATACAGTATCATAAGGCATTGAGTAACATAAGGTATTGAATTTTACTAATCTTACAATAGTGAAGATAAAATGGCTAGTACCTGAATTGCATTGAAAATGTCACTTTTACTATTGCTTTTAAAATAGTTTCTTCAATGAAATGTTTTGTTCTAGTATAGTAGAACTAATATTATAAAAATAACAATAGCTCAAAGTTCTGCCATTTTATTATCATTTTCAATAAAAAAAATTATAAGCATGTTAGTGCCTTTTTACAAGAAGAATATTTGTCCCATGATGACCTTTATCACTGAATCATTACTTCTACTCAATTTATATCTGTGATGATATGGTGTTTTTTTAAATATTCTTTTTTTTTTTTCTTTTACACTTTTCTTTACAAAGCTGGGCATATTCCCTCAGGTATAGTCTGGGTCAAGACCTTGTACTCTCCTTCCTAGTCCTATAGCCCCTCTCCCAGCAGAAAAATTGGCTCTGTGCTTACTTTCCTTCTAATTCAAGCTAGATTTGTGTAGTAATTTAGAACACCTTAGGAAATCTAATGGGGGGAATAGGAAAAAATTAGTTCCATTGTCATTTGGTGTTTATTTTCTCTTAAGCAAAATATTTGACTTTAAACAAAGGACTACTTTTCATAATAATATCTAGTATTTCTCAGTAAATTATAGTGATTATTGTAAGGATTTCCAAAGCTTGCATGTAACAATGTCAATCATGCCCCTGGGTGTGGCGATACAAACATGGGCCCACCCACCCTTTTTAAAGAAAGGGCTCACATGAGCCCCCGCCCCTTCCCCTTCTTCTCTCTCTCTGCTCCCTTCTGCCTCTATCTCTGCTGCTGTAATAAACTCTTGTGTGGTACTCCTGGTGTTGAGATTCCATTCATATGCCACCTGAAAAAAAATTAACATTGATGCCGTGCTCGGCAGGCCCCCCCCCAGCCCTAAGCACACATAGGCACTGGGGACCCCTGTTCGACCCTCCACTGGTGACCACCTTCTATCTGCCTGATCGCGGACCCTTCTCGCACACCACCAGAGTTGATTGGTGAGTTTCCCCCTCGGTCAGCGTAAATATGAAATAGTTTCATAGAGGATCAGCTTCCGGATCTTCATTTGGTCGTGATTTGTTCCTTTTCATTGGCAAACACTCCTGGCTTTTTTTCCTGCACTACAGTTTCATCCAGGGACCTGCCCTGGCACCTTTCCTGGGGATTTTTTTTTTTGCCTGCAACTCCATGACCAGGTTGCGGGTGCGTGATTTTGGAGACTGACGAGTCCACTTTATCTCTCTGTGTGTAGGTGTAATGTCCTGGCGCTCTCTCTTCTGCCTGACTGGGCTTTAGAGATATGTGCAGTTCAGTTGGGGCACTGCCCGAGCGACCTACATGTGTCTGCTGACGAGCTAGTCTGCTGTGGGCCCGCTTCCTTGTGGACTCAGTTTGCAGGGGTGACGAATCTCACTTGCAGGTTCCATATTCCCCTTAAGTTTCGACATGGGAAATAAGCCTTAGAGCTCTCCCCAAAAAACCTCTGAATATCTCACCCTTTGAACTTCTGTATAGAAGACCTGTTTTACCTCCTGGACTGTCTCCTAATACCCCATACCTTCCAGACTATCTGCTTCCTCCTCTCCTCCATCACCTGCGATTGCTTTTGTGAGATTTTGCAGATGACTCTCTCCACAAACCGTGCTCTGATTCATCCTGTCCACCTCGAGTTAACATTGGAGATCAAGTTTTACTTTCTTCTCCAAGCCACCAACCTCCTCCTCTTACTCCAAAGTGGACGGGACCATATAGAATAATTCTGACAACTCCTACAGCCTCTAAACTTGAAAGCTTCCCACATTGGATTCATTTGTCTAATCTTACACCTTTTATTCCCCCCTCCTCAAAATAGCCAGACAAGAGACCCAAAATCTTAAGAAAACAGCTCCAAGCTTACTTTGCAGCTGGCCAGAACAGGAGCCAATGTGGTAAACAAAGAGTCCTTCACCCCAGCCAGTCTGCTTGAAAAACCAGGTAAACAAAGGGTCTTTCAACTCTGCAGTTGAAGCAGCCACTCCCTGAGCATCCATTGCAGGAAAACAAAGACCATTCCCCATCCCCCCTTCAGGAGTCCAGGTAGGCAAAATACAGGACACTTTAATCCTTTCCCTTTACCAGACCTAGCAAGGATCCACAGACATTAACATGCAGGCAGCAGACAATAGAATCCTTTAGCAGAAGAAAATAGCCATTCACACAACATAGCTAACTCAAGGTTTACTCCTGAATTTCATTTTTCCCTCCTTTCCCTTAGCCTGTCACCCCCAAAGCTCTATCACTGCAGACAATAGAATCCCTTAGCAAAAGAAAAGAACCATTCACACACCCAGCTAACTCAAGGTTTACTTCCAAAAGCCTTTCCTTTTAGTCACTCCCAAAGCTCTACCACTAACCCATATTTTTTTTTTTTTCCCAAGATCCAGGAAGCAAACTTCCACGGCCCTATGATCCAAACCCTTCATTCTGCCAGCAAGAGGAGCTAAAGACCTCTTCATCCTTGTGTCAGCATGAAGGAACCAAGACCACGATGACCTATTCCTGACCATAAACCCAGTTTTATATATATATATCTCAAAGGGTGGAATGTAAGGATTTCCAAAGCTTGCATGTAACAGTGTCAATCATGCCCCTGGGTATGGCGATGCAAACATGAGCCCACCCACCCTGTTAAAAAAAGGGCTCACACAAGTCCCCTTCCCTTCCCATTCTTCTCTCTCTGCTCCCTTCTGCCACTATCTCTTCTGCTGTAATAAACTCTCGTGTGGTACTCCCGGTGTTGAGATTCCATTCACGCAACACGTGCAAAAAACTAACAATTATAATGGCCATTTCATGTTTCCAGCATTTGGAATAGAAAAATAAAAACAAATAGAGAATGAACAAATTTTCCTTGATTAAGAAAACCTTTAGAAAGGTAAAATCAACCTATTTTCTTATTTTTAAAAACAAAAGGCACAAAAAAATAAGAAGGCCATTTGATGTACCTACATAATAACTAAGATATCTCTAACTAGTTAATGTAATAAGTAGATTATCATACAAGAAGCTGTAAAAGACAGTTCCTATGGGATCACAGTACAAAATACTTTGCACATCATATTAATTTTCTCCTTAAAATCACTAATAATACCTTCTCTTGAGATTTTTCTCATGAGTAGACTACTTCAAACATTCTGCTAAGTGTTTCCTCCATCTACCCCTCTTTTACTGCTGTTAGGCATTTCTCTCATCAGCATGCTGTATGCATCATCTTTTTAGAATAAATAGTGAAAATATCATGCTTCTAGTTAAGTCTCAGCAGCAAAATTACCTTCTCAAGTTAACTGGTTAATTCACTATATCATACAATGCCCACCCCTCCCTTCAATGAAATTATAGTTCATCTTTTTATGATAGAAAAAATTAACAAAGTATAAACAAAAAAATCTAAAAAATTACAGCATTAAAAAGATCTAAGTGTACCTATAAAGTCAAATGATTTAAATATATTCTAAAAATACACTTACATATCAAGTTGTTGAGTAATAGCCAAGACATCAGAAAACAATGAGCATTCATTTTTGTATAGAAGAGACATTGTTCAGTTCTTTTAAATTTGTATTTTAGTTTAAGTTAATTTCATGTTCTTTTCTGGAACATAACCTAAGAACCATTGTGGTACCAGCAGAGCCAGGAAAGAGCTACTGACATGTCTACTTCAAAAGATGCTAATCAGAAATGTAAATGAGACGAGTGTCTTAAAGTGCACTTGAGTATTCTGCAGTCTGCACACACCAATCAGGAATTAATTACAAATGTTCTCACTCAGTTACTACAATTCATGAAAAATGTTCTTCAAGAGCTTTCATCTGCTTCTGAAATCAGATGTCTGGTCATCTTTGAACTGAGCATATATTTGCCCTTACACTGGGGAATGGTTCATGAAGTAGAGAAAACTTGACATGAAAAGTCAGCTGACATAGTTAACTGGGATTTTAAAGACACTTTTTAATCAAGTTACACAAGGGTTTTGATTTTCTTTTATTTTTGTCATAACACTATGCATGTGACTTGTAGATCAATCAATTTTATCCCCATAAAAAACACTCTGGCTTTTACTATGCATAGTACTTTATGTCCTGGATACTAAAAGTAAAACATTTAGACATCTGTATATTATTACTTCATCATTGTACTAATTATTATAAATAGATCTACTAATTCAAGCAATTTTTTAATGTTGCAACTTGAAACAGTTATCAATTAAAAGAAATTTTCAATGATGGTAATAATGTGATTTAAATATACTTTCACATAAGTTTTTCTTAATAGTTCCTTTATTTTTTACAGTACTATATAAAGACTAATATATTGCATGCCATATATGTGATAACTTTTTTACTTATCTAGATCTCTGTTAGCACTAGCACAATTAAAATTAAACAATTAGGGGCTCAGAAGATAATTCTTTCATAGAACCTGAGTTTGGTTTCCAATAGCAATATCTGGTGGCTTACAATTGCCTGTAATTTCATGTGCATAGTATCACATGCTTTCTTGTGGTCTCTATGAGAAATTGCACACATATACACACACACACACATGTGAGAATTAGGTGGTGAACACCTTCAATTTCAGCACTTGGGAAAAAGAGATAGGCAGATCTGAGTTTAAGGTCAGCTTGACTACAAAGTGAATTCCAAGACATCTGGGCTTACACAGAAACTGTGCTGAAAAACCGAAAATTAATTAGTTTAGTAATTGATTATTAACAAATTAAATATAATTAATTAATTTTCCTACAAGCTCAGTCACTTAACTTCCCACTGATAGTTCTTCCAATTTCTCCATATTCCTTCTATCATTTGATAAAATCATTTCTTTGATTTTAGTATTTTAATGCCTACAAACTAATGTTCTATTATAATATTATATTTAATTTATCTAACAGTAATATTGCCTTTCCATTGTCAATCTGACTGCATGCTTCTATGTGCTGTGAGTTTTGAGTGTAAATAAGTTTCATGTGCTTCCAATACATCATTATTCCACTCACCTACCTCTCTGAAGATTTAAAATATAGGATCATTTCTTTTAGAATAAAACACATATCTTAATTCTGCTAATTCTCAAATAGGCATGAAAATATATATGTAAGTCATAGGAATCAGATTCATCCAGGTTCTCTTTACCAATACATGCTATTCAAAGACATGCTGTACATCAGAGCACAGAACTCTTTTAAATTAACAGAAATTACAAAATCTACAAATTTAGGAATGTTCATATTGAAGTGTTCTTCAATATTCTGACTTCATAAATTATGTGCATTTGTGAAGGCTGCATATCTAATGCCAACTCTAGAATTTAGTGTGATGTGATTAAGACATCTTTCTTTTTACCACAACAAATTAAAAGGAAACCTACAAAGATTTTTTTCTCAGAATATTGTTTTTCTTTGTAAAATAGAGATAGATATTTCAAACGTCAACAGAAGATAGCCTGATAAAACAACAAAGCTATGATTAGTCTTTGAATCCTTGATATTTTACATTAAATAAATTATCATGAAAACATTGGATCTCTTTTTTATTAAACATGTATATTTATATATTAGGTTTAATTATTTTTAGTTTTTAATTACAGCAATTACTATTATTTTCTATCATTGTTTTTCATGATTCTTTTTTTAAACATTGTTAAATATATTATCATTTAAGATTTAATTAATTTTCATATTCATAATTTCATAATTTTTATCACACAATTTAAGTATATTTAGCCAATATGCTTTACTTTATTTTTATTAATTAAAGCATGTTCTGAATTATTTAAGGTTTTTTCTCTTTAACTGATTAGTTGTTTAAATTTTTAAGTTTCTGGATATTTAGGAATCTCAGTATACAATTAGTCAATAATTTGCAGTCACAAATATATTTGTATTACTTTAGTTAAATTTTTAAAGTTTTACTTTTTATTAAAAATGATATAATGCATTTAATTTTCCATTTGCATGTAAAAGAAGGTATGTTTCACTTTTATGTTGTGGGATATTGCAAGAATGTTAGCTTCCTAAAGCTGGTTAATGATGTTGCTTCAACTTTCATGGCTTTCTATCCTATTCCATATTTTCTTTCATTTTTTTATTATTTCAAATAATGACTCATACAACTGACCCTTTGGGTTCATTACTTTTATTTAAATCCTATGAAATTTTCTTATCCTATTCTGTAGTAAGTATTGCTGAGTCTATATACACTGAAATACATTCTGTTGAGTTAGTATTTTATGTATGTCCATTCAAGGCAACTTTTAAATATCATAATGGTTCATGCCAAAATCTTCTTACAATATAGAAAAGCTACATTGGGATCAAGATTTCCATTCTTTTATTTATTTCTTTATTTCAAGTTACTTAAATTTCTTTCTTTTAATTGAAATGTTTATATAATTTTATTAATTTGTTGTTAATATGATTATATATCTTTCTATCGCTATCTTCCTCTTGCCCCTCCTTAAAACCATGAATAACATTTGATTTGATTTCAAGGTTAATTTCTTTCAATTCTCTGTATATTTTTCTTCAGTCACTTGAATCATTAAAATAGAGACTCACAATTCTTGACTTACCTAAGTGAATAAGGCATAAAATGTATTAAAGTTGATATCAGAAGTAGAATGAGCAGAAGCTTTTGTAATTATTCAAACTTTACTTTCCTCTATTCAGATTTTTTTAATCTGTCAGATTGTTAATTTGTAAGTATTACATCTATCTCTATTACAGTGGGTATATAGTCTCTGTATATACACATTTATTTTTACTGACAGGTTCATGTCATAAAAATAGTAACATTAAATTTGTTTTGTGAATGTAATTTTCCAACAAGTGGATGGATGAACATATTTTGTAACTAATAGATGGTTTGACATTTCTGCATGTGGAATTCCAAAACTAAAAATTCTAGTTTGCTGGACACATGATGGTATTGGGTTACATTCCTCAAACCTGCTCTGTTTTAAAATTTTCCCCAAAATGCCTTGAGTAGCTTTTTTATCAATTTGATATAAATTAGGGTCATCCAGGAAAAGGAAGCTCAAGTAATAAATTTCCCCCTTTCCCCAACATAAACCATGAGGTTTCCTGAAAGACAGTATTTAGGACATTTTCTTGATTGACTGTTGATTTGGGGAGGGCAGCCAACTGGATGCCATTCCAACCCCAGTTAGGTAGCCCTAAGTAGTATGAGAAAGTGGGCTGAGAAGGCCATGCAAAGCAATCTAGAAAGTAGTGTTCATTCACATTCTCTGCTTCAGTTTCTTTCCTAACTTTCCTTCACAAGAGTCAGTGAACTGTAAGCATAATAAACATTTATTTTTCCAAGTTCTTTCTAACCATCACAGCAATAATAAATGCCTAAAAATGATGCAGAGATGTTAACAAAACACATATTGTTTGCTCTAAACATTAACCATGGACACAGAGAGATACAGTTATTGCAAAAAAATAGTTTAAGTGAATGGAGCAGGAACAACAACCTGTCAAGATTTCGATTTTATCAATAGTACCTCCACAAGTAAAACAGTACAGATCTGCATAGGAGATAATGTAATATCACGGGGATTATTCAAATACAATACACCACATAAGGGTTAATATTTATTAGGGGGAGAGAAAGGATCTACAAATATAAAGAGTGATTGTAGGAGATTCAGAACTCCACATGGGGACATTTAGTTTTCTCCCAAAGAGAATGGGAACAAAACAGGCCATCTGGTCCATGTTCCTGGGCTTGATACCACCTGGCCACATTGCAACAGGGGTCGGGTCTTCTGAGATCATTATGATATGTGAAGGTCACTAGAACTTTCCTCAATAATGTCAGCATTCCACTATAAGAAAGCTGTAAAATAAGTGAGAATATATACTATAGGGAGCATCACCAGATAGTGTCTAGAAGAGGGAAAAGCACTAACATGAGTAGAATAACACTACGACTAACAAACAACAAATAGATGTATTTCAGATGTCCAGAATATAGATTAAGATGTAATGTACAGGGATTACTTCAATGCTTATTATCTAGAATAATAGGAATCCAATAGTGAATGTTCTTTGCTGAAATATGAAATGATAGTAACCTTAACTATCTAGCCTTCAATACTACCAAGACCTGAGAGGGAAAGTATATTGCCTGAAGGTTGGAATCATGAGAGAATAACTTCTAAGAATTAGGAGAGGACAATCACAGTCAGCTAACTGGACGGTCACCCATGTTGTCTCTGTAGAGTTTGAGCATCCACCTTTCTGGCTACTGGTCTATGATGTCTGACAAATCTTCTCAGAAACAGGGAATTTTGGGGAGAGACCATCTTATTCTGTCTAGGCCAGGCAGGTTTCAGCAGTCTCTATCCTTCATCCTGCTTGTTGCAGATTGGACAGTGTGTATATTAACAGCAGTCGGGGCAAGTGCAGTCCTTTGCCCATCAGGCCATTATCAGCCAAAGAAGACAAACTGTTTGTGAGATGTCCATAATGCCCAACACCACCTCAGGAAAGGAACAGTTATGCCAGGAGTTGGCATGGCTCTCATTGTTATTCTAGATAACAAAATATTAAATGCCATATTCTCTAGGTCTGTAAAGTGGTTGAAGATGCCTGTCTATCTGATATATTCTAGGGTGTTTCTGGGAAGCCTGAGTAGCATGACTGTTATATGACAAATCTGAGTAGCAGTGATCTGCAATTCCAATCAACAAAAAAACTGAAGCTTTTGTTGTTGTAAGAATAGGCAATCTATAAATAAGTGTACAGTTTCTGCATAATGACTTCAAGTATTATGAGCTTATGAACATTAACCAGGGTACAATATTATCTAAAGTGACAACAATATCCTAACTATATATCATTGTACAAAATATCTAAACAGAGTTATACAAAACAACTTATATACATATTATAACTAATGTTATGACTAGAAGAAATAGAGGTAGAATTGCATGACGGAAATGACAATAATATGCTTAATATGTATTAATGTGGAAAATATTTTAAACAGAGGCTGAAATGTTCAAAATAGGACAATTATATATTCAATTTTATATCAATATACAGATGACCTTAGACATATATAACAATTTCAGTTTTAAATTTGTAACAATATGCAGATTATTTCAACAAATCTTATAAAATAATTTTCCATTTGTATCAGTATATAAGATCTATACCATGGCAATTTGTCTTTGGCTCATTTTTGGCTGAAAATTGTTTTCAGGTAGATACGATAATCTACCTATGTCTTTCCTATCCCCCTATCTCTTCTTTAAAAGGAATTCTTGAGCCTATATTATTGTTCTACCCTTGACCATGTCTGACCTTGGTATATGGCTTAATTTTCTGTCCCGGATCTAAAATCTTTTTCAAAGCATTTACGGCAACAGTATGGCACAGCAATAAAGTGTGTCCATCATAGGTAGTCTGAACTGCCACATCAGCAAACTGGCCTCCACCAAGGATTTGTTCTTTTGAATGTTAACACCCCTACTTTGTCCCCAAAATTGTATGGCCCTAGCTTCTTCTCTAAGCCAGTTCCTTCATTGCAAGTGTTGGCTATGGTCCAACACCACGACTGTCAGCTGTATCCAGTAATTATGAAGTACCTGATTCTGTGTTGAGCATGAGTTTAGAAGCTGCCTTACATATGATGATCAATGTGCAATGAGATTGCCTCCTTAATATTTTTCATATCTTTCAACTGAATAGGTTCATAATAATATTTCACACAGTTTCATGCCTTTCCACAAATTTTCGTTGTCTTTACCATGACTAGAAATAGTGCCAGTGGAGTAGGGGGTAATACCTTCATAGTAACTACCTTAGATAGAGCATCTTCCCTACCATAATATCCCTTAGGAGAAAGTCCTGGATTGTTCTGGGTAAGTAGTGCCTCAAAGCCCCCTTTATAGCATTGCTTGCAATACAATCCTCATAGTCTTAAAATTTGGAGGTCATAGTTTTTTCCAGGGTCTGACTGTCCTGAGTGGACAATCTTTCTATTGATTTTATAGAGTCAAAGATTCTACCATTCTCTTCATCAATATAATTAGTAAGTTTCTTAATTTCATCATTAGTGTAAAGCCTGGATTCCTCTCATGTTTTCTTAGAACTCTCATCTAAGGAGGAAGTCCTATCAGAAATTTTGTCAAAATCAACTTCCAGTGAAATAACCTTGTTTGCCACTTCATCTACTTTAGGCTGCATTTCACACATCTTAGAGAGTAATCGCTCATTCCTAGACTCCAAACATTTAGAATAGGTATCAAACTGTTTAATTTGAGGTATAAGGTATATTATCACATCAAAAAACAATAGGACTAAGGGATTGAGGGGCCTCCAAATATGTAATCATGTAAATAGTCAGACAATCATTGTTGAGAAAAATTTTGTAAAGTACTGAACACCCGTTGTCAGACATCTTACATAAAATTTAGCTGATTACCTTACTCAGATTTAATGCCGACTTATGGACAGCAGGTGTCACAGTCACCCTCAATGTCTGACTTTCTGAGGAGAAGCAGGGACCAGGGATTTAATGGGCTAGCTGCACAGCAGGAGAGGTCAGGAGCAGAGCCAGAGCTGTTAACACAACCAGCAAAGGACAAGCTTCTCAGCCCTGAACTTTGTGGGCATGCACAGGTGCTAATCTGTATGCTAACCAAGCCAGGCAAGCACATGCCTAGTCCTACCTAATGGGGAAGCCCAGGAACTATCCAAAATGACAGCACCAACTCCGACTGATAATTCACCAAATTCTACGAAACAAAGCTGTATATGATTATAACAAACAAAACCCATGTTCAAAGGCCAGTGGTAGCTGCTCCTACGGTTGAGGAGTACCGTACCCTAGGTCCAGACACATGTGCAACTCAGCAGCACCCAGGACAGGAGTGAGGAGCTTGGTGTAAACCTGGCTAGTGCAGGGAGAATAACCCACGTTTGGCACCAATTATTATTATTCAAATACAATATACCATACAAGGATTAATATTTATTAGGTAGAGAGAAAGACTTACAGATACAAAGAGCAATTCTAGGAGATTTGGAACTCTATATGGGGATGTTCAGCTTTCTCCCAGAGAGAACGGGAACAAAACAGACCATCTGATTCATGTTACCAGATTCAGTCCTGTCAGGGACCAAGACCCTGGCTTGAGCCTCTAGGCCTCTAGCTAAAGGCTCCCATGGGAACTGACTGAGAAACCAACCACTGAGATAGCACAATGTTCTCCCAAGTAGAATAGACATTCTCCCAAGTAAAATAGATGTTCTCCCAAAGTAAAATAGATGTTCTGGTTTGCGTCAAAGTAACAGAGAAGTAACTCTAAAGAATAGAATAACAGGAACATTCTGTGGCTAGGTTACTTAGCAGTCCTCCCATAAAGGTAGCTCTAAAGAATAGAATAACAAGAACATTCTATGGTTAGATTACCTAGCAACTCTCCCCTGAAGCAAGACCAGTCACCTTTTTACTCTGCCAATATCCTGCTCCCCTGGCCAGCTTCCTGCAGATGTTTGAAGATTGCCCCCTCCCCATATTCTGCTATATAAGCATGCTTAGAATCGCAATAAATCGCAGCACGATCAGACTTCCATTTGACCTGCTGTCTTCCTTTGCGTCTCCCTTCCCTTCATTCTCTCTTGTAGTTGGTCTCCCGTGTTGATGCCCTGCGGGTCGGGGCACAATACCACTTTCCCTCACTGCAACAGGGATCCTGTCTTATGAGGTGATTAGGATTCAGGAGATCACTAAAACTTCCCTATATAATGCCAACATTCTGCTACAATGTAATGCTTATACATAAAAAATCTAAGACCTGTGGTTTTAAGTACCTGAAGACTATGGAAAATGACAGCTTTGTATATACAAATGTAAATAGTGGCTTCTATACCATAGTCATGGTAAAAGTTTTCCGAGAGGGTAATGAGGCAGCCTAATGTTTGATTACATCTTACACCTTAGTCATGTATATAGGGATGAAGTAGAATGTAAAAAAAAGTCCTTATCTTTCAATTGAAAAAAAAACATACACATGTATATGTTCAGATTCAGGAAGAAACACAGATGTACAGAAAGAAAAATTAAGGTATTGTTACCAATAATGCAGCAGGATAAAATGTAGCAAATTTTTTGGCAATTGATTATGAAAATATAGTATGTTATATATCCAATTGTGGACACAATATCGCCAACATTTTCTAGTGACAACCAACATTTTCTAAGACCATCATGAGGGGCTGTACCTAGATAGAACTGGGAGCTAAAATATACATTTTCCTCAGTAAGTTGCTTTGGTCAGAATAGTTGTAATTTTTTACACTTTTGGAGCCTGCTGCTCAGCTCCCAAATAAATACAGGGAGACCTAATCTTACTTGTGAATTTCTAGCCTTGGTTTGGCTTGTTTCTAGCCAGCTTCTCTAACTTAAATTGTCCCTTTTCTCATTAACTACATTTTGCCTTTCTTTATTCTATATATTTCTTTTCTTCTTACTCTGTGACTGATTGGCTGGGTGCCTGGCCCCTGGAAATCTCCTCTGATTCTCCTTTTCTCACTTCTTGCTCTCCTCCCTAGATTTCTTCTCCTACTTATTCTCCCAGTCCGTCAATCATGTGTGTTCCTTTCTCTTGCTTAACTATTCACCTTTTTATTAGACCTATAGGGTGTTTTAAACATGGAAAATAACAAAGCGTTACAGAGTTTAACAAATGCAACATAAGATAATGCAACATTTTTTGCACCATTAAACAAATATTCCACAGCATAAACAAATATAGCACATCTTAAACTAGTATTCCACAAAGGTCAGGGTGTTTTGTCATAGCAACAGGAAAAGAAAGAAGAATAAGCAATAAGGATTTAGCAATTATTTCACTGCAGAAATAATATCCTATGAATATAACATCAAAAAATAAGTTTTTAAAAAGGCATTTTAGTGATTAGGGACAAAGAAACTCAGACAAATATAAAAGTTATTTATTTATACAATAAAAGTTAAACCTGAAATTTTATGTTTACTGGTAAGGTTAAAAGAATGCATAGAGTTTTGAATAAGTAAAAGTTATAGTCAGAAACTTTGTTTACTTGACTTTGGTTTTTATTTCTTGTTTTAAATCTTTCAACCTTTCAAAATGAACAAAATGACCTTAGCCAGTAAAGAATTATGAAAAAGGTTTTCAGAAGATTTATGTTAGAAGCTAATGGATTTATCACTGCACCTAATGTTAGCTTCACTGATGTTTAAATCTACATCAATAAGGTTATTATAAAGATAACTTGATATCAAGGCTCAAGTTCATGATATGTAGGTTTTTAAACAAATATATACACATGTTATAAATGTCTTTAGTTTTTAAATATATGATAAAGGTTTTATGTCCATCTTATCAAATTAACATATTAAATATATATATAAACACACATATATTTGTGCATATGAACATATGTATATACACAGATATGTGTATAAGTTTCTTAGCTCTTTGTTTCTTCTGTCTCATATTTATTTATTGAAGCAGAGCCATAGATCATGAGACTCCCTTAGTCAGTAGCACAGGGTAATTGCCATCATGTTTTCACTCTGGCAGATAGAAATCTTCTCTCTGGAGCATGTGACAAGCTGAAACAAGAGATGAAGTTATATCTTGCAACTATGTGAGCATCTTGGTTTGAGCCTTACACATTAATATTGGTATCTGTCACTAAGATTTGGGAATGTGGATAAGAGCATCCTTCTAGTTATGGCCAATATGCCATAAACATACTGATTGTGCTTTGTATAGTGCTTTTAAAGAACTTTACCTTAACTGGGAATTTACCACAACTTTAATGCCCTTGTTGCCTGCATCCATGGCCTTTGTGCTATTGTTCTAAATATTCTTCAACCCATTTTTGGTTTCTTGCCATTATTCATGTTCCTAATAAACTATCCAAAAAGAGTATGATACATTTGTGATAAGGATTTTTGACCTGTTTCTGTGTCATTGTCAATACTTGTCATTTGTCAGGAGGTTCTTGCAATCGGGGATATCTTGCCCTGTTGAAACTTGTAGAAATGTGACTTTACGATATAAGATTTCTATAGTGCACAATGTTAATAGAAAGAAAATAATTGGTTTTTTATTCATTTTTCTTTCTCATTTGAGATGTGTTGTATTTTCCATTCTTCAAAATCAGCTACATAAAAAGCTCTAATTATGTGTATAACTCATTTTTGTAATTTATGATATTTTATTTTATAAATTATCAGTAATTCCATGAGTAAAGCCGTTATATTGCATTTTATGTTTGTATTTTATTCACCTGACAAGCATTTTTGAGTACTTGGGACTCAGAAGACTGTATTGGTGTCAGATGAGGTGTAATCTGCTGTCATCTGAGGGGACTACATATGCATTTTCTGGAAAGAAAAAACAATAAATTCAAAAGAGGATGAGCAGCTCATGATAATTTATATGTGACTATTCCAATGATTAACATTCATATTAAATATAAAATGGCAATAAAGTGGTGGGGCGCTGACTCTGAATGGGCCCAAAAGATTCTTTCTTAGCCAAGAATAAGTAAGACAATATCTGAAAAGGTTTTATTGTGAGATATATCTGTGAGTCTCCATTTTGATTTACAATTTAATTGTGTTTAAAGTTTAATACCTATCCTTGTTTAGTTTCCGCTGTTGTGATAAAAAGAAAGCAAATGCCACACACATCCTGACAAACAGCAGCTTGGGGATAAAGAATTATAACAGCTGAAGTTTCAGGGTACTGTCCTTACTAGGAGGAGGGACAGTGTAAATGTGTGTGCCTGCAAACACACATGAAACACAACAGGCATGTGCAAGTCATAGGAAAGGTCCCAAGAATTTGCTGGCCGAATGGGGAGCTTCTGTAGATTCTCTTGTTCCAACCCACCATTTTCTCATAAGGATTATAGATGCCTGCACTAATTCTGCTATTGTGGGCTATGTGTGTCAGGACTGAGAAAGTAGCTTGTGCAGTGAGTGCTTTATTTACTGGTCCTCTCCTGTTTTGATTATTTTGATTTTATGTTTATGTTAGTAAAATTTCATCCATTTAAGACATAAAACTTATTACTGTTATCAACCATACAAAACCACATGCAGTTGATTTCAAACTATTAAACGATGTTTAGGAGGAGAAGTTATAGGCTTGAGTATGTGGGGAGAGACAGCTAGAATTGACGGACATTTGAGGAATGATGTAGAAACCTACTGCAGTGGAAACTGCCTGAAATCTACTAAGGCACTCCTATTAATGAGAATGACAAAGCGTAGATTGGCCATTACTTGTCACCAAATGTGGTGCTTCAGTACTGGGACTGCACTGCCTTCAGCTGAGTTGTTGGCCACAAGGGTCTCATGGAAATTCCCAAAGTACCCAGTCTGGTAACAAAGAAATGGGTTGCTCTCTACACACTGTCCATTGTGCCCTATTGCTGAGAAGAACATTCACATAAATCTTTAAAGATAGGGAAGTCAAGCTAGTGCCTTTATATAGCCTTTGTCATTACATTTTAGTAACTTTGATGTGTATGCTTGGGGAGGGGGTACTCTACAGGGTACCACAAAAGAAATATGAACCACAAACCAGCCACAAAACTTTGACCAACAAGCTGTCTTGCCTGCAAGACATGCTAGGTCAGTAGTGGAAAAAACCTTATGAGAATATCGAACCAATATCTGATTTGACTAAAGCCAGTTCCATGAAATTGAACCCAGGCCTGATACTGCTTGAGTAACCAAGAACCAGAGACTAAATAGTTGCCATACCTAGGATAAAACAAATATTACTAGTCTTGTAAAAAATGGTAAATATGACTCCTAATAATATTCTGCTATCCTCAAAGATCAGTACCTCATTCAGTCATTGTAAAAACAACTTTCACCTGCCACAGATAGAATAGATGCAGATATCCACAAGCAAATATTACAATGACAAAGAGTCTCTGGAACACACAGCTCCCAATGAAATGTGTCCATCAAGTCTCCCACCTTTTGAGAGCATAAGGCACCACTTCACACCCCCAGAGAAGAAGATAGGGGTGTGAAAACCAGAGGATATAGAAGAACACCAAGATCCTCTGAATCAACTGAGTAAGGTACATATAAATTTACAGACTGAATCAGCAAGCACAAGATTGTTATGGGTTTGTAACAGGACCTTCACACATATATTATAGCTTTCATCTTAGTGTTTTTACTGGACTCTGAAGATGTTAATGAGTAGGTTTCTGGTTCTTATACCTGCTATTGTAGCTTCTTGTTGTTGTTAAATTGCCTTGACCAGGCACATTGTGATGGCTTTGTTTTTATCTTATTTTATTTTATTTTACTTGGTTATTATCCTGTAGAAGCAAGTGTTTTTCTGATGAGAAACAGCACAGAGTGGATTGAGATGGGAGAAGATGAGGGAGGAGAAACACTGTTCAGGATATACTATATGAGAAAAGAATCTATCTTCAATAAAATATAAATAGAAAGAAATGCTAATCAATTACTAAAGGATTTTAGATGATTTAGAGTTCAGAATAGTTACAAATATTATTTTATTAAGATTCGTAAATTTATATTAGTTGAATATAAAATGTTTAGTAATTGTATACAGTTAACCCAATGAAATATTCTAATAGCAATGTTTCTTGTTGACTCATTTCTTCCAACATAAAAATAATTAGCATTTGATTTATTCCCATACACATGTTGTATTTCAGAGTCTGTCCTATGTCATTTTATTTTGGCACAATGAATTTAATTAGCATGATAGAGAGCTGTTGAATACACACACACACACACACACACACACATATCCTGGCAAGCATTACTAGCCAGGAGCTTCTCAGGAAGAAACAGAGCACAATGTGCATCTCTCTCATCCATAATGCAATCTGGCAAGATGTAATCTGCAAATTTTGCCCAGGTATTCCTTGTTGCTGTGTACTTAGGACTACGTAATATTGCGGACAGTGTTTCACAACACTCCTTTCCATCTTCTGGCTCTTACATTCTTTCTGCTATTTCTTTTTCTTTCTTTCTTTTTTAAAAACCTTTTATTAACAATGTGCTTTAGGCCAAGCATGGTGACACATTTTATACAAAAATTTGGAAAGCTGAAGCAGGCAGGTTTCTGTGTCAATCTCAGTCTTTATAGAAAGTTTGAGGCCAGCCAGGGCTATACTGTGAGATCCTGTCTCAAACAATAGTAGAGAAACTTTCTAGTTTACTGTTCAGTTACTGTGATAAAAGACTGGCCAAAAGCAAGTTAGGGGAATAAAATATTTCATCTGACAACATATAGTCGATTACTGATAGATGCCAAGGCAGGAACTTGAAGGAGGAACCTATAGGTAAATTCTAAGGCAGAGACAATGGAAGAATGCTGCTTCTCATGACTTTCTCAGCCTGCTTTTTTAAAAATTAAATTACATTTTATTAATATTTATAAGTTTATGTTTATCTTCATAGCATCTGTATCATAAACAATATTCCAAAGGAGATATTTAAACAAGCTCTTGTTGCTCTGTTTTAACTTATTTTGGTTTGGATTTCAATGATTTTAGACTGGGACACATGTAGCCCAAGACAACCTTGAACTGTCTAAGTAACTAATAATGACCTTGAACTCTTGATTACTACCTACATGCTGGGGCTATAAGCACTTGCTATCCAGCTGTCCCTTCTCATGTCAACATGTGACATTTTACTCCTTGTATTGAAACTTTGGTTAACTTTTCTTAATGATTTAAACTTTCTGGAACCTCATGGCAGTATATAAGGTGTTAGGAATTCTAATGACTGACTTATATCAACCCTGAATTATGTGAAGTCTCAAAATATTGTCTCCTTATCTTCTCTTCTGATGCATATTTCACAGCACTCTGTATTTACCTTCCTCAAATATTATTTTTGTGGAGTTTTATGATTCCTATTATAGAACTAAACACATTGAGCAATCCACTCAAAAGCCTTTGACTATGAAATACCTGCATAATGCTTGCTAATTTTTATTGGTTTTTGAAAATCAATATCAAACTTTATATAAAAAAGAAAAACATTCAGGATAGCTAAAAATGAAGTAATAATTTTTTTCTTTTCTTTAAAATACATGAAACATACAAAATAAAATCTCAAGTTTCAAAAGCCAAATTAGGCTCAGCTACAGATGAAGAAAGCACAGTACATCACAACTAATGTCCATGGATGCACTATGGCCAGCACAAATTTCTGCTAAGCAACCCTTCTATGAAGGGTGTGTGTGTGTGTGTGTGTGTGTGTGTGTGTGTGTGTGTGTGTATGTAGTGTGTATATGTGGTTTTCTTCACTTTATTTCCCATCATCTTTCAATGAAATAAAGTTTTGGCTTTAAATCCACTAATGAGTGAGTACATCCCAGGCTTAATATTCTGGGTTTGTGATACCTCACTCAGGAGGATATTCTCCAAATCCATCTATTTACCTGCAAATTTTAGGATATCATTTTTTTCTTACTGCTGAGTAGTACTCCATTGTGTAGATGTAGCATAGTTTGTTCATCTATTCTTCAGATGAGGGGCATGTAGGTTGTTTCCATGTTCTTGCTATTATGAATGTTGCTGCTATGAACATGAACAAAAACTAATGCTTTTGGGGTGTGAATATGTGTCTTTAGGAAATATGCTCAATAGTGGTATTGCTGCATCCTTGGGGAGAGTGATGCCAAGTTTTCTGAGAAACCACCATACTGCACTGCAGATTGGCTGAACAAGTTTACACTCCTACCTATAATGAAGGAGTGTTCCCCTTGCTCTGCATCCTCTCCAGCATACCCTGTCATGTGTGTTTTTGATCTTAGATATTCTGACAGGTATAAGGTAGTATCTCTAAGTTGTTTTGATTTGCATTTCTCTGATGGCTAAAGATGTTGAGCATTTTTTCAAGTGCCTTTTAGCCATTTGTAATACTTCTGCTGAGAAGTCCCTTTTTCATTCTGAATCCCATTTTTTAATTGGGTTATTAAAAGTTTTAGGCTCTACTTTCTTGAGTTCTCTATATATTTTAGAGATCAGTCCTTTGTCAATTGTAGGGTTGGTGAAAATCGTTTCCCATTCTGTAGGCAGTCACTTTGTTTTAATGAGTGTGTCCTTTGCCTTACAGAAATTTCTCAGTTGCAGGAGATCATACTTTTTGATTGTTGTTCTTAGTGTCTATGAAACTGGTGTTATATTTCAAAAGTCATCACCTGTGACAATGCATTGAAGGGTATTTCCCACTTTCTTTTCTATCTAGTTCAGCACAGCTTGTTTCATGTTGAAATCTTTGTTCCACTTGGATTTAAGTTTTGGGCAGAGTGAGAGGCTTAGATTAATTTTCCATTTTTTCTACATACAGCCATCCAGTTATGCCAACACAATTTGTTAAAGATACTATCTTCTTTTTTTTTTTCTACACACTACCATCCAACTATGCCAACACCATTTCTTAAAGGTATTTTTTCCATTGAATATTTTAGGCCTCTGTCAAAGATCAGGTGTTCATAGGTTTTTGGGTTAATGTCAGGATCTTCAATTCAATTCCATTGATCCACAAGTCTGTTTTTATGCCAGTACCAGGCTGTTTTTATTACTGTAGCTCTATGGTATAACCTGAAATTGGGGATGGTGATGCCTCCTGAGGTTCTTTTGTTGAGTAAAATTGTTTTGGCAACTCTGGCTTGCCTGTTATCCCAAATGAAATTGAGTATTGTTCTTTCATGGATGGATTTGGAGAATATCCTCTTGATTGAGGTATCACCAACCCAGAAAGATAAGCAGGGGATATACTCACTCATTAATGGGCTTTAAACAAAAAGCTTAGCATGTCCATGGTGCCAACCACATCCACTGGACCGCTTGGGATCTGAAACAACTTGGACTGGCAACTTGAAGCCCATTCCCTCCATAGGAACACCTGACCCTGTCTTGATGATATGGTGAGGAAAGTGGATCTTCCAGGAGTGGATGCTAAACTAAGCCACCTTGGGACCTTGGGACCTCCTGCCCTTGCTGGGGAGGAGATAAAGTGATGGGGAGAAGAGTGAGTGACTGGGAGGGGCGGGACTGGGAAGGGAGTCTGAACAAGGGGATACATGGATAAAAAATATGACTTTTTTCATAATAAAAAACTATAAAAAAGATACTATCTTTTTTTTCATTGAATATTTTGACCTCTTTGTCAAATATCAGGTGTTCATAGGTTTGTGGGTTGATGTCTGGGTCTTCAATTTGATTCCATTGATCCACAAGTGTGCTAATTTTCTTAAATCAAATTGCTCTTTTGACATACAATTTTAGTTCAGAATGAGCCCTAACCACCTCATAATTTTCCATAATTTTCTATCTTTTTTGAGGGGATATCTTTTTTAAAATTTCTTAGTCATGTTTGCTGGCCTTAGATAGGATTGTATACAGTTTCCACTTGGGAACAATTATTGTCAGGATTTACAACACTTTCCTGTCACTTCTAAGTACTCATTTGCTGGCTAACACGAAAGACAAATGAAGAACCCATCCTAAGCAGGGCACATCTGCATCCCCTAGCAATTTCTGTGATGGTATGTTGTATATTTAATAAAATTAGTCTGAAATGAAATCAGTCTGGAATATTAGCCAGGCAGTGGTGGTGCATGCCGTTAGTCCCAGCACTTGGGCATCAGAGGCATGAGGATCTCCGTGGGTTCCAGGTCAGCTTGGTGGTCTACAAAGGTCTAGGACAGCCAGAAACAAATCCAAAAGCAATTGATTATTCTCCCAAAGGGCCATACTTCATTTGTAACTTTGGATTTTTTTGGCAAGTTGGTATTATACTGTGTAGTGTCAACATCTGGGTGAGATCTTGATGAGTTTTCTCAATTGGCAGCCTGCATAGTATCTTCTGGAATAAGGAAAGATAGCTACCAGGAAGACAGCTTCTAGGTCAGTGCCAACTCCATTTATCTCTGTCCTATCATCAACTTTAGTGCTGTCTTTAGTAATGGGGATCTTATCATCTATTTCTAACGAGCAACCAAGAGAAATGGTAATATTTACACAATCCTGGGAGCCTCCAAGGCTTTCTGACCAGAATTTCATAGGGTGTATCCCATATCTGCCACTGCATTAAAAAAAAATTCTGTAACTTTGGAAGAAGAATTCCTCCTTTATTAAAACAACAACAACAACCAAAAAAACCCTCCTCCTTTGCATGCTCTTTTCTTTAATTGCATTTTTCTTAGCTTGTAAAGTAGTACATTATAATACACACTTATATACAGCCTATTTCTGTTTTAATCCTTCCTAAAACCAAGGACTTTCCCTCATCTCTGTTTAAAACTTTTCATAACTCATAACTCTATTTTTCCCAACTATTCTAGTTAAACATTATTTTAATATATACAATGAATTAACAAAAATGATGTTTAATTAAATTAGTAAAGATAGCTCTGGATGATTGGCTTATATGTATTTCTAGAGACTTTGTTCTTTAATTACTTTTATTTGTATATGTGTGTGTGCTAAATATCTCTCTATGTGTGCCTGTGTGCACGTAAATGTGCATGTAGAAGACAAACAATAATGTCATTTGTCTTCTTTAACTGCTTTCCATTTTAATTTTGAGTCAGCGTCTCTCACTGAGGCAGTCTCTCACCAGTTTAGCTAGGCAAACTGGTGTGTGAGCTCCAGCTATTTCTCTGCCTCCACCACTTCTCTCTGGAGCTACAGATAAATGACAAAATGCTCATGTTTTCATAGATCTGTTTGGGTTTGAACACAGATACTTATGAATTCCTGGCCACTTTACCTTAAGAGCCATCTCTATAACTACAACACTGAGATTTAAAATTAAAAAATATTAATTGAATAGACAAGTAATAAAATATTAGTGAGTTAAGAGTCTTGAGATGAGATAGCATTAACTGAAAAAATGTGTATATTTTAATAATCATTAGTTCACATTTATAAATCAATTTGTCAAAATGTTTAAATTATTATTAAGTAAAATACAAAAGTAAGTCATATTAAAATTTAAGTTCACATGAAGATTTTAAAATCATTTAAAGAAATGTATCTTCTGAAAGTATCTAGCAGATTTAATAACACAAGATTAGCATGTCAATGAAACTAGAAATGGACTATTAAGATGTTAGCATTTCAAATGATAGTATATTGTGCAATTGTGATTAAATATGATATCCTGGCACTGGAGCAATGCTTCAGCAACTAAGAGTATTTGCTACTCTTGTAGAGGTAAATTCCCATACTTAACATCAGTTCAAATCCCACACTCACAACCACTTTTCAGGGATAGTGGCATCCTTTACTCACTTTTGTGGGTGCATGTGCTGGGAACCACAGAAATAGAAAATAGGGACTTTGGTGCTACAAGGGTGACCCATCAGAGCCAAGGGCCTCTGATGGATGGAAAGCCAAGATCTCAAGGAGCCTTGGTGCTGATTGTTCTTGCAGGTGCTGACCTCTTCCTACAAAAGATTTCTGTGTATGAAGACAGCCCTCTCTATTTGTTATTGCCTTGAAATTTGTGGATATATATATCCTCTTATCCCAAGAGAAAATAGTTACAGAGAAAAAATCTTCTAGACCTTTCTTTTCCTTGCGCAGAGCAGACAAACTATTTGTCTTCCCTATGATTAGCCTTGCTAGTAAAAATAGTAGTAACTCATTTGAAACTTCTCTCTGGCATCTAAGGTCAGCCACAGACAAGGTAACTCACTGACATGGCATAAGAAAACTTTTGTTTACACAAGATCCTAACTTCAAACTTTAATTGGAAGTAAGCCTTTACAAATCTCTCCTAGAGAAAGTGCATAAGCAGGTCAAAGAGCTGCAGGGTCCCTTTCATTGTTTACTCAGTCACCTAGCAACTCTGACCCTATTACCTGCTCACAGAACCTGCCTCATTGGGGTATATAACACCTATGCCTTCATTGCTGCATTGCCATGACATTGCCATTATGTTGTGGTATGTCATTGCTGTGTCAATAAAAAGTTCTTGAAAAGGAATTGCTCTATGTTTGATTCCTGAGAAGAGATTATAGTAGAATTTAGCCTTGCTGGTGAAGAAGCACATTTTCCTGAGGTTCTAAGAGAAAACCTATCTGGAGCTGGACCCCAGAAGGTTTTCAATATACATGCATATGTATGGTATCCATCCAGGCATGCAGTCAGAAACATATTCACATAATAAGAACAAGAAAATATTTAAAAATCATTTAAATATCTAGACAAAACCATTTTCTGAAATAGCTAAAACTCAATTTGTAAAATCATCACCAGATAGTTTTCAAAATTTTATTTATAAAGCAAATAATTTTTAAAATGCTAACCAGAAATGTTTGCATCTTATATGTGGCTCTTGATCTCACCAAGGTAACTTAGTGTGCATTAGAGAATGATAATTATATCCTTATAACCAGAGGATCATTTACTGTTTAGGAAATTTTGTGACACCAATAGAAGTCACCATAGAAGTGACAATAACAATTTAAAAATAAATATTTCTAAAAAAACAGGAAATAGACAAGGCTGTCCCCTCTCAGCTTATCTATTAAATATAGTTCTCAAAGTTTTAGCTAAAGCAATAAGAGAACAAAAGGAGATTAGAGAACTACAAATTGTAAAAGAAGAAGTAAAACTATATCTATTTGCAGATGATATGATCGTATATATAAGTGTCCCATAAAATTCTACCAGGAAACTTCTACAGCTGATAAATACTTTCAGCAATGTAGCAGGATATAAGATTAACATGAAGAAATCAGTAGCTCTCCTATACACTAAAGATAAAAGGGCTGAAAAAGAAATAAAGGAAACATCACTTTTTATAATAGCTGTAAATACCATTGAATACCTCAGTGTAACTATAACCAAAGTGTCAGACCTATTTGACATAAACTTTAAATCACCGAAGAAAGAAATTGAAGAGGATACCAGAAAATGGAAAGCTCTCCCATGTTCTTGGATTGGTAGGATCAACAGAATAAAAATGGCAATCTTACCAAAAACAGTCTACAGATTCCCAATCAAAATCCCAACACAATTTTTTATAGAACAATACTCAATTTCATTTGGATTAACAGGAAAGCCAGAATTCCCATGACAGTTTTGTTCAACAAAAGAACCTCAGGAGGCATCACCATCCCTGACTTCAATTTATACTTTAAAGCTACCATAATAAAAACAGCCTGGTACTGGCATAAAAACACTCTTGTGGATCAATACAATTGAATTGAAGACCCTGGAACTAACCCACACACCTATGAACACCTGATCTCTGAGAAAGAGGCCCAAAATATTTAATGGAAAAAAAAGCAAATTATACCCAAGCTGCAAACCACAGTCACTTAACAGCCTGGGCTCTGAAGCAACTTGGACTGGCACCTTGGAGCCCATTCCCTCCAGAGGAACACCTAACCCAGTCTTTATTTTAGGATTAGGAAATTCGTCTTACCTGGATCCAATGCTGAACTAATTCAACTGGGAACCTCTTGCCCTTTCTGGGGAGGGTATGGGAGGATGGGGAGAAGAGAGACTGACCTGGAGGGATCAGGAGTGGGAAGAGAGTTTGAACATGGAGATACATAGATAAAAAGTGAGACTTTATTCTTCAAAAATAAAAATAAATAAAAATAATAAATAAATACGTCACAGTATTTTAAAGGAATTTATTTTTTACATCCTGATCAAAGCCATCTAATAGAATTGTAAGTTAAAGAAAATGACATATACTTTCTTTTCAAGAGGTATATTCATTTTTAGTAAAGCAGTAGAAGATTTGAGAAAATTTAGTAAACACAAACAATTTACTTCAAGGTGTCTGGACTATTTATTGTGTGAATGACAAAGGGGTTTTTGAATTTATGGTATCTGCACAATGAATATTAGTGCCATTAAATGATCTGTACTAATACTTTAAAAAATACAATTTGAATGTAGATATCTCCAATGATTTTTTTTATGCAAAGCCTGGTTGCCTGTAGCCAAAGATCTTTTATTTGGCTTTTTCTAATGTTAAAAATACAAGTTTTACTTCTCTATATTTTGCTTAAAATAAGTTGCATAGCATACAAATGAGGTTCTAACATTTTTTACATATATATGATACTGACATATACATTCTATTTCATTGTAGGTCCCAGAAATCAAATGCATATAATTATTTATTGTAATACACAAAATGATAAATATAGAGAGAAAACATGCCAATGTTGTTTATAAAAAAACAGTGAAATTAAACCCATAATTACCTTTTAAAGTCTGATATTAGTTGAGACAACGGTCAGTTCATATTGGAGAAAAATTCAACTTTTTAGAGTGGTAAGAAGAAAGGTTTTATTTTCTTCTACTGTTACTAAATGAATAAATTTTAGTGCACTAGTATGTAATTAGTACATTATAAATAAATGAAATTGTGTGGATTAAGTCAATCAAAATTTATCACTTTCTCTTTATGGTTGAGAAGCTCTAAATAATTATTGGTAAATAAGTTCAGAAAAATAAATGAGTCTTATCTTTATAAACTGACATTGCATGTGAAGACATCAATGGGAAACTAAATTTAAATTTTATTCCCCAAAACTATGGAAAAAGAAAAGCCTGTTTTACCTAAAACCACCATAGAATTTTGCAGTTTTAAAAATTCTTTTTAATAATGCTGAGGAGATTAGCCTTTTGCTCTTACAGATAGATCATTAGCCTCTGCTTGAATAGACTACTAAGTTTCTTCTTGTATGGCTTCTCTATAAATAATTGGTAAGACATCACTTTAAATTTTAGGTATTTAGATTTTCCTTTAATTTTTTCTATGTAACCTTTATTTGGCTTTAAAAAATTAAATTTTGTCAGTATGAAATTAATACTACCAAAAAAACCAACAGTAATAAGATTAATAATATTATGAAAATTAAGCAGAGCGATAAAAGCCTGCATTTTCAATTACACCATCTTCTTTCACCACAATGCAGTAGTAGTGGGAGGAGTGTCTGTGAAGCAAGGCTTTTGAATCTCAGTGTGGAATTGTGATAGCTATGTATATTTCTGTGTAAAATTTCTGTGAGTTCCAATCAGTAAAGGAAGACAGAGATATATCAGAGTTATAATTTCCCACTTTAAATAATACGTTTTTTAATTACTCAGAAGTAGAGGAGTAGAAGATTTATAGTTTTGCAAAAGAAGATAAGTAACTTAAAAACCATATGAAATAATTGTTAGTACAACTAATAACCAAGAAAATGCAAAGGGAGTCACAATGAGAAAACAGCTTGTACATCTGAATGTGTACATTTTAGCAAAATGATGAAATTGACATGAAAACAAATGCCAGTAAGCCAGTGAAGAAAAGGAATCATTACAGATTTTTGATGGAGAAATAAAATAATATGCTCAAAAATTAAGATGTACTATGCAACCCAGAAACCTCACTTTAAATCAGTATCTCAGAGATCACTGCATCTCTGTGGTTAGCATTACACACAATGACCAAAATATAACTGAAGAATTATTTACAAATTGTGGCAAACCTACACAATGGAGTACTACTCAGTAGTAAGAAAAAATGATATTCTAAAATTTGTAGTCAAATGGATAGATTTGGAGAATATCCTCCTGAGCGAGGTATCACAAGCCCAGAAAGATAAACAGTGGATGTATTCACTCATTAGTGAATTCTAAACAAAAAAGCAAAAAGCAAATCATGTGCAAGCTGCAAACCACAAACACTGAACAGCGTGGGATCTGAAGCACCTTGGACTGGCACCTTGGAGCCCATTCCCTCCAGAGGAACACCTGAGCCAGTCTTGATGTGGGGCTGAGGAAATGGATTTGCCTGGAGTGAATGCTGAACTAAGCCACCTTGGGACCTTGGGACCTCCTGCCCTTGCTGGGGAGGAGATAAGGAGATGGGGAGAAGAGAGAGTGTCTGGGAGGGGGATGGGTGTTTGAACAAGGGGATACATGGATAAAAAATGAGACTTTATTCAATAAATAAATAAATAGCACATGGAAGGGATTCAGAAAAGGAATAAAAAAAAAAGGAAGGAAGGAAGCTGAGCATGAAGGAGAGAGGAAGCTAGTACGTAGTGATCCTTCCTCCTTTCTTCTGTTTCTAGTTCCCATTCTGAGTTCCTGCCCTGCTTCCCTCTGTGAGGACATAGAACTATAAGCCAAGTAATCCTTCTTCTCTCAAAAAAAAAATGTGTCCATTTCTATATATGTTAACAATAGAAAATGAACAATGTATAATAAAGGAAATTGTTTCTTTGTAATGGAATAAGTAACATGGGGGCATTATCCAGTGAAATAACCTAAACAACATAGACATGATTCATTTTCATAAAAATGTAAAGCAAAACATCAAATTTATTGGAGCAATTCTTTTGTCTTGGACACTGAGGATGCCATACCTTTATCAATTCACAAATAGTATTTTAATTTTAGTAGGTTTTATACTTAGGATGATTTTAGAATATTCTTGTTATTATTCTTATTTCCTTAATGATAGTTATTGTCATTTTTTGTTCTAGCACATAATTTATAATACCAAGTAACTGATAGCTATCAGATCTTCTTAAGAAACTCAGGACTGTGACATTGATTCAGATGTTCCTTGATTTTGATTCTTTCATAGATTTTCAGAATACTTGCTGGGTATTTTGTAGAACATTTCAATATTAGGATTTATCATATATTTTTACATGAGGTAAATCAGATGTTAAATATGAAGTAGTAAATGAAGATCATAGGGAAAAGACATGATCTCAATATTAATTACAGATTCATGAAACTGATCATATTAATTCAGTCATCAGCCTGTAGTAGTGCCTTTGATTTTAACATCCACAAATTCAAACCTTTCCTTGTGTTTTATAAAAACAAACCAAATCTTCAGTTAACAGTTAAGAAGCAAAGAACAGTTTCTGTTCTTGTAACAGCTACATAGCTTAATGAATCATTTGGACTTCTGCAGTAGATACATTTTGTTTGTATTTTTAAAACACTGTCTAGTTTGGTAACATATTTATGATGGTGAGAACCATGTAATTTGGCATGGGGTGGTGTTTATATTATAAAACAATACCAATAATTTTGTCACTCTATTTGTTCCCTTTTCCACCACTCATCACACTCATATAGACTCCTGTCTCTCTCACAAAATGTACTGGGTATAAATTGTTTCAATACCTTTTATATGTACTTACATTAAAAGATATTTTTCTTCATCTGTTTTATTATTCTTTCCACACACTAGCCATTTACCCATGGAAATATACTTCAAATCTTGAAGCATTCACCTATAAAAAGACACAGGCTAACACAAAGGATAATAATAATAATAATAATAATAATAATTATAAAATAACAAAATCCAACCTTTTGCTGTATAAAAGACATGCAGCTTCAAAGACAGACACTGTCTCAGAGTTAAGGATTGGGAAAAGACATTCCAATCAAATAGACTTAAGAAAAAATCTAGTGTAGCTCTCCTAATATCTAACAAAATAGATTTTTAAACTAAAATCAATCCAAAGAAATCAGAAATGACATTACTGACTCATCTCAGGAAAAAAATCTATCAGTATTAAGTTTCAATCCTGAATATTTATGCCCTTAATACAAGGTCACACACATATGTATAAGAAAAAAAACATTACTAAAGCTTAAACCAACATTAAACCCCATACACTATTAGTGGAAGACTCTAATACCTCACTCTTGTCTATGGATAAGTCTATCAGACAGAAACCTAACAAAAAAATAAGGCATCTGACAGATGTTATGACTCAAGTAGACTTAATAGGTATATTCAAAACTTTGTAACCAAACACAAAGGAATATACCTTTTTCTCACCACCCCATGTAACCTTCCTTAAAATTGGCCATACACTCAATCATAAAGCAATTATGAATGGATACCAAAAATTTGGAATAACCCCTTGTATACTATCAGACCACTATGTAATAAAGTTAGATTTCAACAATAACACACACCAAAGAAAATCTAGAAAGTCATAAAAAACAGAACATCTCTCACTCAGGTGATTTCTGGGTCAAGGAAGAAGGAAAGAAAGAAATTAAGGACTTTCTAAAATTTAGTGAAAATGAATCCAATACATACCCCAAATTGTGAGACACAATGATAACAGTGCTGAAAGAAAAGCTCATAGCACTAGCACTAGGGGCTTACACACACGCGCGCGCGCGCGCGCACACACACACACACACACACACACACACACAAAATGGAGAAATCTCACAAAACAGATTTAACAGTACAGCTGAAAGTTCTAGAATAAAAAGAACGTGGCAAGATGGAGTACATGACAGGACATAATTAAAACTAGGTTTAAAATCAATAAAATTAAAAAAGGAAACAATGTAAAGAATCAATGAAACAAAGAGTTGTTTTTTTTGAGACAATCAACAGGATAAAAAATTCTTTATCCAAACTAACCAAAGGGAAGAGAGAGAATATACAATTCAACAAAATAAGAAATGAAAAGAGGATATAACAATAGATATCAAAGAAATCCAGAAAATCATTAAGTCATGCTTCAAAAGTCTGTATTACCTAAAATAAATGTACAGCTTTCTGTATAAGTACTACTTACCAAAATTAAACCAAGACCAGATAAGTAACCTACATAGTGTTATAATGCTCAATAAATTAGAAACAGTTATTAAGTTTGTGAAGCAGTAAGAAAAAAAATGATATTCTAAATTTTTCAGGCAAATGGATGGATTTGGAGTATCCTCCTGAGTGAGGTATCACAAACCCAGAAAGAAAAGCAGGGGTTGTACTCACTCATTAGTGGACTCTAAACAAAAAAGCAAAAAGCACAGCATTTCCAAGCTGCAAACCACAAACACTGAACAGCTTGGGATCTGAAACACCTTGGACCAGCACATTCGATCCCACTCCCTCAAGGGAAACACCTGACCTAGTCTTAATGTTGGGGTGAGGTAAGTGGATCTGACAGGATGGGATGCTAAACTAAGACATATTGGGACCTTGGGACCTCTTGCCCTTGCTGGGGAGGAGATGGTAAGATGTGGAGAAGAGAGAGTGACTGGAATGGGTGGGAGGGGGAAGGGAGATTGAACAAGCATATACACAGATAAAAAATATGACTTTATTCATAACAAAAAGAAATATAAAAAAAGTTTGTGAAGCAAAATAAGCACAGGGCCAGATGGTATCAGTGAAGAATTCTATCAGATTTTCAAAGAAGTATCAGTACTTCTCAGATTGTTCCACACAATAGAAACAGAAGTAACACTGCCGAACTCTATTTCCAAAAAAGTCAAACTATCGCTATTTGCAATTGATAACTAGTACACATAAGTGCCCCCCAAAATTCTTCCAGGGAGCTCCCATTGCCCAATGGACTACTACTCAGCATTTAAAATAAAAAGCATAGTGAAATTTGCTTGTTAATAGTTGAATCTGGAGTGTATCATCCTGAGTGAGGTAACACAGACCCAGAAAATGGACATGGTATGAACTTACTCATAAGTAGACTTCAGACATAAAGCAAAGAATTACCAGGCTACAATCCACAATACCCTCCTCCCAGCAGCTAGGTAATAGGAGGAAGTTAAGTGAGATATCCATAAATTTCCCTGAGATGGAGAAATAGAGAAGTAAATTGGAATCATAACTGGGGAAGTATGTGGAAATGGGAAGAGAACATGAGAGAATGGAATGGTTGGATGAAAAAAGCACCAGAGATGGATAAAAAAGAAATAGATATATTAATAGAGGGATCCATTATGGGGTTAGAAAGTAACAAGGTGCTAGGGGAAAACCCAGGAACCCACAATATTAGTTCAGGTAGGACTCCAAACAATAGTGGAGACGGTGGTAAACTAGCCTTCCCCTATAATCAATAGAATTACCACTCTAATTGCCATTCCATTATAGCATCTTCACTGAGCAACTGATGGAGGCAGTTGCAGTGATCCATAGCTAAAAACATGGTTGAGCTCCTAGTCCAGCTGAAGTGAAGGAGGAGAGATTTCATGAGCAATGGGACCAGGATCATGATGAGGAGACCCACGGAGAAGACTGATCTGTGCTATTGGGAGCTCACTAATTCTGAAATGACAGCTGAGAAAACTGTATGGAACTGACTTAAATCCCATGAATGTAGATGACTGGCAAATGGCAAGGGCAGTTCATGGAGCCTCTTGTGGTTGAACCAGAGTTTATTTCTGATGCAAGAACTGACTTCTTGGAGCCTATTACTTGCAGGAGAATACTTTTCTCAACCTTGTTACTGTGGAGAGGATCTCAGTCTTACCTCAACTGGATATGCCAGACTAAATTGATTCACCTTGGTAGTCCTTGCCCTCTCTGGAAAATGGGTAGATGGATGGGGCTCGAGAAGACTTTGAGAGGACTGGGAGGAGGGGTCGAAAGAGGAGCAATAGTGGAGATGGAAATTAATAATATACACATTTAAATAAAACATTAATAATAAGAAAACACCACAACCAAGACCACACTATTTATTTGTAATTCTTTTTCCATTTATTTTTGTAACACCTACCATCTTCAGAGGTAATTTTATGAATGATATGTCTTACCACCCATTTCAGTGGAATCATTCATATATTTATATTAATGTTATATTCTTTCACAGTTTGAATCCTATTATCTGCTAGTTTTAGAAATGTCTATTCACTTTTCCTTTGGAAATGATGCTTGTTTTTTTAATTAAAAATAAATTCTTCTCTCATGGAATACATCCCATCCTCCCTCTCTCTACCTCTCCTGGTTCCCCTCCCAGCTCTCCACTCACCTAGACCCACTCTCCCTCCATTTACTCTTCAAACAGAAGCAGGCCTCCAACAGACTATATCCAAACAGTGCAAAATAAAAACAGTAAGTCAAAGTGAAAGTCCTCATATCAAGACTGAACAAGGCAACCCTATCAAAGGGAAAGAGTCTCAAGTGCAGGCAAAAGAGTCAGAGATACACAGGTTCCCACTGATAGTAGACTCACAAAAATACCATGTTTACAGCCATAACATATACACACAGAGGACTGATGAAGATCTACACAGACCATCTGCTTGGCACTTCAATCTCTTTGAGGCCATTCAAGGATTGCTAGGAGTCCTTACTTGGTTTATAAGCATAGTTTCCAGGCAGTTTCCACTAAACTTGGTTTCTATACCACCTCCCAAATTTCACTTGTTTCTTCCATCACCCTTTCCCACTATCCTTCCCTTCCTACCACCTGATAAATCCTGTTCTCCTCCCCACTCATCCCCGAAGTCAAAGTAAAAATAATTTTAACATGGATGGTGGATATAAAGCTTTTGTTCTTATGCTTGTGTGGAAGATACTTTACTGACTGAGACAGCTCCCCATTTCCAGGTACATTTTTTTTTTTTTTGTTCAGGATGAGGTATTTTGCTCTCTACTTTGCTGCATATTCTTTGAGCATCTTGAATCTGTATATTCATATTTATTACTTACTTTGAACAATAGTTATTACCATCATTTTCTTCTACTTTATTTTCTCTTATTTTTATTGTTGTTTTTGGTTTTGCTGTTGTTTTTGGCTATTCCAGTAGCATAGATGTTAACCCTCTTTGAATTACATTATGTCCTTAAATAGCTTGTTAGAGTCATCTCTGCTCTTCATTTCCTCATGTAAATAATACACACATATACACACTTAGAGACACACACAGAGACAGACAGACACATAGAGACATACACAGACACACACACAACACATACACAGATCCAAACACAGACGCATACGCATGCACACACATTCAAACACACACACACAGACATACACACACATAGAGACACACACACACCGACACACATACACATGCAACACATACACAAACCCAAACACAGAGAGACACACAGGCATGCACACACATTCAAACACACACACACAAACAAACACACACACAGACATACACACACATAGAGACACACACACACCGACACACATACACAAACCCAAACACAGAGAGACACACAGGCATGCACACACACACTCTCACACTCACCAATTTATATCAAGCTGTTATGCTTTTTTCAACCCCAATTCTGTCTCTTTAAAGTGTCCATTTATTATAACTCTTTCAACTATTATTATGAAATATGTGAGGGTAAGGCATTGATTAGGTAAGATTTTAATATCTGAGAAGAGGAAAATCTTTACTTGCAATAGGCCTATGTCACTGAATTTTAGTCTTTTCAATAGGTTTTTATACTATTTATATGAAAGTGTAAGGAAAGAACAATTTGAATTGACTAAATATGTTTTCTTTTCCTGGAGGGTAATAGATAATCATTTCCCACTAAGACTTCAGGTCTTGTCCAAGAATATTTTGAAATGTTTTTCACTTCCTTTGCCACACCTTCCTTAGAAGGTTTTTATGACATTGATTATGAGTTGTGGTTGTTTCCCTTAAGGACTCACCAGTGTCTTAATATTACAGAGGCCAACCCTAGTGTGGAAGTCATAAGGTTGTGCTCTCTGAATGGGCTAGAGCTCATAAAGATGCATTTAATTTTATGTCCAAGGATTAGTATAATAGAGACACAATCTGCATGTTGGATGCCTTTCTGTGTTGAATTTTTTCTGTTTTACTTCTCTATAATTTTTTAATGCAGCCACAAGGCCTTTCTTCAGATGTTGGATCTATGCTAGTCTGTACTTTGCAGTTACCAGAGTCATCAGGCATATATTCTTATTTCTATGTTATTTACTGTAAGAATTTTGTTTTGTTTTGTTTTAGTCTTTCAAAGAACCAAAAATTAATGACAAATCTTCATAATGATATATGGGTAAGGTTTTGGGTGTAAATACCAGAAACTACTGAATTCTTATTTAAGCTTACAGCCCATTGGAAAATTTTAGTCTATTCCCAGTATTGGATCAACCTGTCAACTTAAATATTCCTTGCACTCCAAGAGCTACCCAGATACTGATTTATTTAGATAGATGTCCATCATCATTATTTTTTTTTTTTACAAATGCTTCTTTGTGTATAATGGAGCAATAAAATCATAAGCTGACAATACATGAAGTTACAACTGTGGTCAACAAATGTGACTTTTCTAACATCATAGTTTGCCTGCAGAATATAATGGTATGGCTTGTTTTTCCTACAGATTGTTTGTGTGAGTGGGAGATGAGGCTTGAAGCTGTTGCTGTTTTTCAAAAAATATCACACTTTACAATACAAGCCTGAGAAAAGATCACAGCTTGGAATTCAAGCATAATTATCTGCTACCTTCAGACTTCCATGTGCCATCTGAAAGTCATAACTTGAGACATGATAGTTGGGACACCATGGTTCTCTTATGGCAGATTTGGGATGGTGATTTTCTGTGTAATATCAATATTTTGAACTTTCTGGAAAAATCATTGTCATTAACTTTCAATATGTCTCATATTTTTTCATATCGTAAAAAGGAATATATATGTGTGTTTTGATTATCAAAGTTGAAATAAATCCCCATATTTACTATTTTGCACTAAAACAATATATATAGCATCATTTTCTAAAATAAATACTTATCATGATCTTGGTTAAAGATTTAACAACACTGTCAGAAGCCTGTGCTTACTTTGCTGATAAAATAAGAAGTATAAAAATGATTAGGCATGATGAGAGTTCCCAAATATGGAATCCTTCCTGACAGGGCCTATAGACCTCACTGTCTATCAAATATTAACTTATAGTGCTTTCCTTCAAATAATATTTGGTGCATGAGAAAATGGACTTGAAATTCAAGAGACAGGGTGTGGATGTTAACTACAGTTCCTCCTTGGTAATGGCCATGAAACTTTATGGTTTATCTCCTTTTTGTCCTTCAGACTGTTCTCTCATTTTCAGTGTGACTGTTATGCCCTCTCATTCCCTCATTAGAATGAAGTATTTCTCTTTCCCCACATTTTAGCAAGTCTTGCATTTCCTATTCTCTTACAGTCAGAATCCTTACATATCCCCTCATCATAATTAGAATCTCTATGCCTTCAACCATTTACTTACTAGTTTATTGCAATAATACAATTTAAGGCAATAAAGATTACCTTATGATGCATAAAACAGTGGGTAAATAAGAAAGGATATTATCTAAGTCCTGATTTTTTTCTCAGTTATTTCTTAAGTGATACTCATCTCGTTAACACATTTTCATGTCCTCATCTTTCGTAAACATTGGGATAATTTTTTTCAGGTCTATATTGCTCAAAAGACACTGCCTCTCCAAGTGAGATCATGGCACAATAACCCCTCCACACATAGGCAGCTCAGCAGGATCCAGGTTGAGTACTACTGTGGAGAAAGATTCCACTTTGCGAGGTGTATCAATGCTGCTTCCACACTATGCTTGCCTTCATCCCACAGTCTGTGATAGGCAAAGGAGTCCCTGGTGCAAACACTGCAGCATCATTGGCATAGAAAACATGGAGAACTACACTCTAGCTTTTAAAGACTGTTCTAAAGAAAAACAAATTGTGTTTTGCTTGTTTCTAAATGCAAGTAAGAAAAGACAAATCAGACTTACATCTGACAAAACACAGTAATCAAATAGTCTCCAAAAGCAACAAAATTTTGAAATGGAAAAATAAAAATGTCAGAAGAAGGTTGTGTGGCTTTTTGTAATATTAGTAAATCAAATGGTTGATTTCCTCAAGAGATTATTTCTATATCAAAGGCAAATAAATATAAGCACCTACAATAAAACCATACTACATCTAGCTCTCAAATGAACTGCTGTTGCTTTTTTCAATAACAGGGAAATGCTGAAGTATGCAGCCCTTTATTTTGTAAAACAGGTGATATTTTTAAAAGTTTCATGTGTATTATGTATGAGATCATGAAAGTTTCTGACTAAAAAGGAGACTCTGGTTGCTAGTAGGAATGCAGGAAAGTTGTACCATTTCTGAGGTTGCCTTGGGCACTAACAAATCTATAAAGCTATTGACATTTCTGTTTTCCAGTAGCTATAAATTCAGAACTGTAAATCTTATTTAAAGTACAGAGATTCAAATTTGCACATACTAAATCAAATCACACCTCAATAAAGAGATGTCTTCATGTTTTAGATTCTTTGCTTTTATGTTATGAATTAAAGGCCTACTTAAATGGATTCCACAAAATAGATATCTTTTAGGTATGAATCCTAAATTCCATCTTGATTCGATGTCAGACTAATAAAAACTATTACTTCTTTGCTTTGGTTTTTGTTTCTCAACCATTCTTCCATAGCACACAGTGAAATCTACTATAGACTGCACATACTTTAAAGATGTGTGGTGAATGAATGTTCTCCAGAAACTCAGCATTTCAGGTCACAGCTCTGTTTTCCTGTCAAGTCTCTGCTCTGTTCCTTCTGTATCAGTTCTTAGGAGATCCCTCTCAATACTACTCCCTCCAAGCCAACAGTAAAGTCAAGGACTACAGTAGAATGACATTGGGTATTCTTCCCTGAACTACCAAGACATAACATTTCAGATATATGAAATCCAACAACAGTGTCTTTTGGAGTAAAAAGAAACAAAAGTCATTTTCATTTTTTTTCAAAATTGTAAACTGGTCTGGTTGTTGTTGGTGGTGCATACCTTCAGTCCTAGTACTTGAGTGACAAAGGAGGATGGATCTCTGAATTCAAGGCTAGCCTGGTCTACAAGGTGAGTTCAAGGACAGCCAAGGCTACACAGAATAACATTATTTCAACTCCCAACCCTCAAAATTACCTTTACATTTCAAAACATATCTTTCAATGAAAGAAGAATGCTTTTGCATAAAGTCCAATAATGATTGAGTACATCCCCTACTAATCCTTCTGAGTTTGTAAGACCTCGCTCAGGAGGGTATTCTCCAAATCCATCCATTTGCCTGCAAATTTTAGGATATCATTTTTTCTTATTACTGAGTAGTACTCCATTGTGTAGATTTACCACAGTTTGTTTGAGAAAAGTGATTTGCTATAGACATCTCATTAAGAGTGTGTTGACCAAAGTCTTTCAATATATATATATAGATGAGTAATGTCTGACTGTGGGCCTCTATATTTTGTTCATCTGATGCAGGAAAAATCTTTCATCATGTTGGCTGAATAAAGCACTACTTTGTGAATATAGGTGAATAACATTAGATATTATTTTATCACTAATTTTTTAAAACTAGTAATATTTCAGTTTTCCCTAGGTCTCTGGTTCTTGGTCACCCAAGCAGAGTCAGTTGTAGGTCTCATCTCACAGAGTGGTAATTAAGTAAAATCAGATATTAATTGGTCTTTCATAACTCATTCTTAATTTTAATTTCATTTAGGGTTAGGGTTAGGGTTCTTTTTATCCTACAATTACTTTGCATACATATATTGTGGCTTCCACTTTTATGATTTTATGGAATTTCTGGGTGTGTGAACCTGTTTCTTTAGCCTTCTCTTGAGATATTTTTCTTCTGTTAATTTTGTCTTATTTAAGCATATGTTTTTGCATTGTCTTATTAATTTTTTATTATTACACTTAGAAGCTTGTATGTTTTCTAATAAAAAACATAAAATATGTAGATCAAGATAGGAATAGAGGTAGAAATAAGGTGTAGGTGAAGAGGTAGTGCAAACTGATTACATATAAATATTTTATATGAATAAAAGAGACATTTTCCATAAAGAAGAGGAAAACAGTGCTTTGTTAAAGATACACATAACACACAATTAGCATTTCTATAATATTGTGTTAAATGCAAAGCCATATTGGTAATCTGCTTTCTATATATAATTAATATGATATGAGTTGGCATTATTGATCTTACTTCTCTGTCTAGGACTCATAGACTACATTCTGACTAGTGGACTAATTATGATGGACTGAATCCCTTAAGGCATGACTTCATAGAACTAGACGTTCCGTGGGCAAAGGCACTGAATTGATTCTTAAGATATGGATCTTATTGTACATATTAATCTCCTATTATAGAGTGGCTAGAATTTTTTTAATCAGTGTAATCTTATTTGTATGTAATTCATAGGTTATATTTTATTATGAAAAGTGAGTACAGAATGACTATTAACACATAAAGGTTTACATTCTTTGTGATTTTCAGTGGCAATTAAAATTATTTTGTGAAAAAGTTGTTACATATCTTGTTGTGAGTAGCCTCATACTTCATGCAAGTTATTGTTTATCATTTAGAGACTATATAAATAATCTAGTACTCAGATGTCTTTCTTCACTAAGTTATAGACTTTATCTTGAAGAAAATTCACTGAGAGTTTGAAAGCCAACAAAATATGGCACGGTCATTTCAAAGTTACATAAGTTTTTAAGTTTTATGAAATAGAATTCGTGTCTATTCCACTTATGTCCACCTAAGTTGAATATCCTTAGTTTCATAAGGTTGCAGATATATTTGAAATTCATAGCTCACCTCTAAAAAACCTTCTATGCATAATTCATTTACCTTACTAGATATATCATTGACTTGCAAAGCCTGTCAAACTCACAAAACTCTGACTCACAGTTGAATTCTTCATAATTAATCTCCAAGCCTATTAGCAAATAAGGTCTACAACCTGTGTGTCTTGAGCAGAAATGTAAGCTAGGTACTATTGCAGATGATAGAAAGTTGCTATATGTATATAATCTAGTAATATTTATTATTCCAAAAACACTTATAGCACAAAGGAGATTCAGAGGCGAAGAAATGGAGGAGGCAGCGTAGGGGAGTGCCACAGAGCTTCTTCCCAACCACACTGCAGGTCAAAATGGGCCTGAGTTATCTCTTCCTCCTGAGGTCTTCCCTGCTGGCCACGCTCCGACTGGATCCAGGTTGCTTGAAGTCATCAGAGTTTCCCTGGGTAACTTCTGATTTCCCGCTACAAGGTACTTCTCAATTTCATCTCAGTTTTTATTCTCTCTTCTTGGCTGTTCAATTGCATAATATAACTACTCTTTCCTTGGCTCTTGATCCTGATGCTCAATTCAGAGGGAGGCAAGTCTGAATAATAAATACTCGAAATTTATGATGACTTATCCAAACAACTTTTTAGTGTAGATACTGACTGCCATTATCAATGAACTCATTGAAGAACCCCATGCTCTGCTTTTGACTCTGTCTCTTGGATATAAAATTTTATTTCTCTAATTAAATTTTTGCTATGTATACCAAGGTGGTGTGGCTGAATGTTTACATAACTCATTTTCATTTCCCTTCCTCTATTACATAAAATTTTTTAGTTACTATAGCTCTATGGACAAAGTGTCAGTGGAAAAAAATGTTCTATCCTCCTGTGTAGTTATCAGCTGTATTAAAAATTAATTTTCACTTATGACCTCACATTTATGATGTAATTGGTAAGGCATAGAATGGACTCTGTGTTCTATTATGTGAAAATTATGAAACTCTTTAAAACACATACACCCTCAGTGCTGTCATCTTCATACTAATAAAATGAGTCCATAAGTACATACCTCAAATCCTTGTCACATACATAAACCTTTTTCATTACTTATAATAAAGCTCTTTGCATAACTATGAAAGAGCTCATACACTTAGAACAATTGGCATCTTTGTAATCAAATACCAATATCTATGTTCCACTATATGTAAGTGATCCCAAGTAACCTGGAAACATAATTATAGTCAATCTAAATGTTATAAATGGAAGTGTAACTGCCTGACTAGATAAACAATGTGATATTAGAGGTATATTTGGAGGTTTTAATAATGAATTAAAACCTTCCATAGAAATAATAAATCTAGGAAAGACTTTAAAGGAGAAGAATGAACACTGAAAAGAAACACAATTGTGAAAGGTTATTTTGAGAACATAGATGCTATTCTGAACTGTAAACCTGGGTAACACATTGGAATCAGATTGGTAAAAGGTTTGTATATTAAAATATTGAAGTCACCTATCAATTTTAACCAGAAAGAAGCAACTAAGGTTAGATGAGAATTATGTTAAGAATGACAGATGTTTTTGTTGTGTGAAATTTCCTGGACAGATGTGATCAAACCTTCAGTCTTCTCAGAAAAGAGAGTGACAATGAATGAAAATGATTCCAAGCCTACACTGACCCAGTGAGTCAGCTATTACAGAAGAGTGGCTGTCACCTGCATTGGGCATATTTTCTTATCTCAATTAATATAATCCAGAAATGCTGCATAAAAATAATCTCCATTTCCCAGATGATGTTAAAATTTGTGATTAACCATCACATGGACAAAAGGCAACTTTCAGAGCATTAGTGACTTGAAGGCACCTTTATCAATAAAAAACTTATTAAATGAGGGTGAAGACTCACAAAAGCTGAATCATTGGAACTCCCTCAGCAATGTACAGGCAACTCTACCATAGAAAGCCTTCTCTCCTCCAGTAATTGATAGAACCTTAATCAAGAGCCTTGTGAATCTTAGAACTTTTTGTGCTTCCTCAAACTAGTAGGTCCCTTACTTCTTGAGCCTCCTTGCCAACACCAGGTGAAAATATTTAATTCAAACTAGATAGAAATAATTAATAATGGGTATTGGGTTTTCTGTAGCTAGGTGTACACTGCCCTTGAATGTACTTTGCCTGTACTCAAGGCTTTTTACTAAGAATGCAATATTGTTATCAGAGCAAATATAATGAAACTCTACTCTCTTTTTAAATGGCTTGGTCATAGAAAAATAAAATAAATGCATTGCTATAATTCTTGGAACAGGCTAGTCAACTCATAATTATCCTATGGGTCATCTTGAAAAACTGATTCAGATACTCATGTCTTTGGGGCAGAAGGAGTAGCCTTTGCTGCCTGTGGCCCAAGGTATAACATGTTATATTTCATTTATTATTTTTGTTTATTCTTCAGTTTGGAAATTAAGAATGATAATGGACAAACAAGGCAGATGATGTTGGTTTAAGTAATTATAGTCATTATTTAAAAAATATAGTATGGTGGTGTGACATGTCTTTAATTTCAGAACTCAGGATGCAGAGGCAGGCAGATTTCCATGTGTTTGAGGCAAGCCTGATCTACAAAGCAAGTTCTAGGAAAGCCAGAATGTTTGTTTACACAGAGAAATCCTGTCTCAACAAATGCAAACAAAAAATTAGTATGAAGCAGATTATATTTGAATGATTAGTAAAACATAAATATTTTACTGAATACCTAATATTATGTTATTCAGTGAAGGAATACATACAACAATACAAAGGTCAACAAGACATCACCAGAAGAAGCAAGTAATACTATAGCTTCAAGACATGAACATAATAAAAAAAGGAACAGAAATAAAACGCCTTTAAAAGGCATTATGAAACTAATAGAAGGCTTAAAAGAGGATATAAAAACTTCCTTAAAAAACAGAAGAAAATATAAACAGAAAACTACAAGAGATGACCAAAGGCTTTAAAGCAAACCAAGAAAAAGTAAACAAAAAGGGAGAAAAATTACCAAGGAGTGTAAGCTTGTTCAGCCACTCTGGAATGCAGTAAAGTAGTTTCTAAATAATCTGTGAATCAATCTCCCTACAGATCCTGCAATACCACTACTGGACATATACCTTCTCTTTGGAGAGAGATGAACATTTGCTCTCCAAAGGCATTAGCCTAACTATGTTCATAGAAGAATCATTTGTAAGAGGATGAACTTGGGAACAACCTTGATGCCCATCAACTGAAGAATGGATTAACAAACTGTGGTACATCTACACAATGGAATACTACTCAGCAGTAAGAAAAAAGTGTTATCCTAAAATTTATAGGTAAATGGATAGATTTGGAGACTATCCTCCTGAGGAAAGTATCACAAACCCAGAAAAATAAGCAGGGGATGTGCTCACTCATTGGTGGACTTTAAATAAAAGGCAAAGTATTCCCAAGCTGCAAACCACAACCACTGAACAGCTTGGGATCTGAAGCACCTTGGACTTGCACCTTGGAGCCCATTCCTTCCAAAGGAACAACTGACCCAGTCTTGATGTTGGGATGAAGAAAGCACATATGCCTAGAGTGGATGCTGAACCAAGCCACCCTGGCACCTTGGGACCTCCTTCTCTTGCAAGGAAGGAGATAAGGAGATGGGGTGAAGAGAGAGTGGCTGGGAGGGTAGGAAGGGGGAAGGGAATTGGAACAAGGAGATACATAGATAAAAAATGAGACTTTATACATGGTTTAAAAAACTGAAATAGAAGCAATAAAGAACACACAAACCAAGACACAACTAGAAATAGGAAACCTGGAAAAAAAATGACCCTGAAAGACAGATTCAAGCATATCCAACAAAATCCAAGAGTTGGAGGAAAGAATTTCTGTGGTGGAAGACTCAATAGTGGTAATAGATACATCAGTTAAAGAAAACAGTAAAACACAAAATGTCCAGGAAATTTCAGACACCAGGAAAAGACCAACACTGAGAATAATAGGAATTGAAGGAATAGAAGAATATTAGTTCAAAGGCATAGAAAATATATTCAACAAAATCACAGAAGGAAACTTCCCCAACCTAAAGAAGGAAATACCTATTAAACTAAAGAAGCCTAAAGAACACCAAATAGACTAGACCTACAAGATAAGTCTGCTTGCCATATAATAATCAAGCCTCTAAACCTATAGAACAAACAAAAAATACTAAGAGCTGCAAAGGAAATAGGTCAAATCACCTTTAAAGGCAGACCCATCAGAATAACACTGACTATTCAATGGAAAATGAAAGCAAGAAGGTCCTGGTCAGATATTATACAGACACTAAAAGTCCATGGATGCCAACCTAGAATACTGTACCCAGTAAAACTATCAATCAACACAGATGGAGTAAACAAGATATTTCACAACATAACAAGATTTAAACAATACCTAACCACAAATTCTGCCCCAGAAAAAGCCCTAGAGAAAAAGTTCCAACCTAAGGAAACCAGAAACACCCATGTAACCACAGGCAATTGATAAGTCAACATAAGAACCTCCACACATACGTCAATAAAGGAAATACAAGGTACTATCAAAAATGATGGGAAATATTGATCATTGGTCATTAATATCCCTTAATATCAATGTACTCAATTCACCTATGAAAAGACATATCCTAGCATGATGGATACAAAAACAAAAACCATCCATCTGCTGCATACAAGAAACGCACCTCTTCTTTAAAGACAGACACAGGCTTAGAGTAAAGGGTTGGGGAAAGACTTTCCAATGAAATGGCCCTAAGAAACAAGATGGTGTAGCCATTCTAATATCTAACAAAATAGATTTTAAACTAAAAATCAATAAAATGAAACCAGGAAGTTCACTAGTTATTCATCTCAGGAAAAATTCACCAAGACAAAATCTCAAACCTGAATATATATGCCCCTAACACAAGGGAACCTACATATGTAAAAGAAACACTTCTAAACCTTAAACTGCATATCAAACCTGACACACAAATAGTGAGAGACTTCAATACCCCACTTTCAACCTTGGATAGGTCAACCAGACAGAAACTCAACAGAGAAATAAGGGATCTAGCAATAGTTAACACAAATGGACTTAGTAGATATATACTGAATCCTCCACCTAAACAAAAAGAAATATACATATTTCTCAGCTCCTCATGGAACTTTCTCTAAAACTGACCACATAATAGGTCATAAAGCAAATATCAACAGTACCAATAAATGGGTATAACTCCTTGTACCATTTCAGATCATGGTCTAAAGTTAGAGTTCAACAATATCAAGAATCACAGAAAGCCTACCAACTCATAGAAACTAAACATCACTCAACTGAACCACCTCTGAGTCAAGGAAGAAATTAAGAGAGAAATCAAAGACTTTCTAGAATTGAATGAAAATGAATCCACAACATATACAAACTTATGAGATACAATGAAAGGAGTCTTAAGGGCAAAACTCATAGCACAAGATGCCTACATGAAAAGACTAGAGAAATCCCACACAAGTTAATTATCAGCACAGCTGAGGGTCCTAGAACAATGAGAAGCAAACTCACCTAGAAGGAATAGATCTCAGGAAATAATCACACTAAGAGCTGAAATCAACACAATTGAAACAAAAAGAACAATACAAAGAATCCTTGAATCAAAAAGTTGGTCCTTTGAGAAAGTCAACAAGATCGACAAACCTGTAGTATCACAAGTGAGACTTAGAGCCAAATATTGGGGAAGGCTGACATATCAGAGAGAAGAAGCACCACAGATGGTCAGAATCAGAGACTAGATTGTACAGGGACCTATGGTAGAATTAATTTTGTTCTGAAAATTATTTTTTTCCCACAATACCTGTGTGTCAAATACTTGGACACTAAAACAAAAGATCATGCTTGTTCTATTTCCACCACAGAAATAAGCACACACTGCTGTTTTATTATTTTATTTTATTTTATATAATAGCAACAAAATAGCACAATGTTTGTTTTGAGATACCTGTCTTTACAAATCCCACTGTTGTAATTGTTTGTTTTTTCACTGTTGGAGATAGTATTTTCTCTGGTTTAGCTAAGCAATTACACATTCTACCAATACTAGATTCTACAATGCAAAAAACAACTACTATGCAGAAATACAGATAGAATGCTTTCAATAACTCTGCATTTATAGATACACAGAAAAAATAAATAAGGTTTTCAGAAGATTAGGGAAAGATGTTTTAAAGATGTGATGTGGTGTTACTTTAAATGTTGGAGTGTTTCATTTAATGAAGTCATAATTATGGTTATTTGACACAATCTTCTGCCTTAGCAAAACCATGTCAGTGTTTTAATTCACTCTTTTTAGCCTCAGAAAGAAGCTTCAATAATAAAGGTATTTGGCTATTTTCCTGTTGATCAATTCTTATTTCTTTCCAGTAGTCTGAAACAGATCTCTTGGATTACATTGTAAATAAAAATATGTATTTATGTGCACTGAGATAAGGCCATTAGTTTTTTTTTTAGTTGCCAATTTTTAAAAATTATATTTTTGCCAAATTGAACTGTTTGTGTTGTTTTAATCAATACATATTTTCTCTGAAATCAATTCAAATTATTCAATGCTGTCTTCCAAAATTTAATATCATATTAATTTACCAATACATTAGATGCTAGCAACAAAGAAAGCAAATTCAAGCTGATTAAAACCTGACTAATATCAGAAAATGCTTATGGTATTTTGCAATAATAAAGTTACTGCTTTCTGGACTTTTATCTGAGAACCATAAGTTTGCTACTAGTAATGGCAAAAGTTTTCAACATTTAAGAAAGTATCACATTTTGATTTGTTGTGATTTTCTGAATGTTTTCTTTCTGTGGCAAAGAAAATTTTCTTGATGAGAGGTGAGGACAACAGTTATATGCACGTATAAGGACAATTATTTAGAATTTAGTAAAGGATTATGCTAATTTAACAGAGTAGTTGTAGATTGCCCTCCAAGATCTATGAATTCCCTAGCATTAGAAAGATGGTTAGGTTTCCAATTCCAAAAATAATTTCTTTCTTGTTGAATGGTTTTCATACACAATTAGATAGTCCATTCTCAATAGATTCAGCTACAACTCCCATACCTAATGCCCTGGGTTCATTGCAGAAGAGGAAATAGAAAGCTTTCAAAAGCCAGAAGACAATGGAATTCTCTGTGATTATTCTGTCTCATATCAGAAGGTACACAATGACCACTCAAATGTGAGCTGAATGAGGCCAGCAACAATAGGCATCTCCATTGGACTGGAAAAGATCATGAAACCTTATCCTTATGCCGAGAACTATAGGCAACCAAGAAATGAAAAAATTTTCTTTCCTAGGGAAGAACACACTAGCTGGCTATTGAATACCACATTATCTGCCTAGAGAACAAATAAGTGACATTGTATGGACTTAGAAGATTGTACATATTTATTTTGGAATATATATGTATATATTTTATATGCATGTGTATGTAATAGCAATTAATGTCAAATGAGGCTACATATTCTTTTGCTTGTATAAAATACACTTTATTGATTTATTTCACAAAATTAGATGTTTTTTTTCACATAATATATTCTGACTTTGACTCTCTCCACATCTACTGCCATTCATTTCTGTCACTTTTCTGTTTATCATTAAAAGTCAAGGAGACTTCTAAGGGATAATAGTAAGATGAAATGTAGAATAATTCAATAACATAAAACAAAAACTAACACATCAGAATAGGGCAAAATAAACAAACAGAAGAAAAAGGGACCAAGTAAAAGCACAAAGAATAGATACAGATATAGAGACTCATTTATTCACATACTCAGGACTCCCATAATAATATTAAATTGGAAGCCATAATATGTACACAAAGGACCTAAAGAACAATGCTCCTCTCTCTCTCTCTCTCTCTCTCTCTCTCTCTCTCTCTCTCTCTCTCTCTCTCTCTCTCTGTGTGTGTGTGTGTGTGTGTGTGTGTGTGTGTTTAAACCAAATAAGACATATGTTTTATAAAAAGCCCTGGGATGATATTATAAGACAAGAAACCTCTGATGATACTTACAGTTCATTTTGTGTTGACCATTTACTATTGCACATTCATCCTACACTTAGGAGTAGTTTGTTTTTCCAGTAAGACTCCTATGGGGAAATCTTAATTTTCAATTGGAAGTAGTTATCAGTAGGAGATAGTTTCTGGGTTAGGGATGGGGGACATGTGTCCACTTCATCTTTGAGCTCTAGAAGACCATCCTGTGAAGACCTATGCAGGCTCTGTGTATGTTGCTTAGATATCTGTGAGTTCTTACATGCACTGATCATTTTTATTTAGAAAGCCTTTTTCGCCTGGTATTCTCTATTCCTTCTGGCTCTTGTACTCTTTTTACCTCAGATTCTGCAGGGTTCACTGAGCCTTGAGGAAAGGAGGGATCTGATGGAGAGCAAGGTGTGGTATATGAAATGGTTTGGAAGATGAAGGGGAAGTTTTAGTAATTATACTATAATTTCAAATAATGAAATAAATAATGTTAAGACTAGTTTGTACAAAGAGGAAGTCTAGCTAACATTTTTTTTTTTGTAATCAGTCTATAAAAGGTCAAACTCCTTTCAGAGCACACAGCCTCACCCTAGAACAAAAATCACTCAACAGAGATTGTGCTGTTGTTCTCTCTATTTGAGAAGATGGGTAATATCACTTCTGAGTTAGGAGTTGTGGGATATCTAGGTGTTGTTAATCCTGGAAACCAAGTTTATAGATTACAACTTAATGTTTTATCACCTGTCTTGTATTTAAGAGCTGGAAGCCGTCTTACAGCTACATTATAGTCTATACACAGTGAATTTTTTCCCTAATTGTAATTTTTATATTTGATAAAGTTAAAACACAAAGTTTGTGTTCCTTAATGTTGTTTCTTTAAAACTATTTTATCCCTATCCCAGCGATTTTGTACCTGAAGGTACATAATTTTTAAAAAATATTTTGCCGAAAAACAAGGCTGTGGCTGGGGAGGCTTCGAGGCAGGGCCTGCCCGCGCGGCGGTAGCGGGTTGGGCGCAGGGTTCTGCCTAGCACTTCCGCCAGCGGCTAGTCGGGCAGGAGGCATGGAGGTGGGCTAGCGCCCTGTGGCTCGGCCGAGTCGAAATAGCCTTTTGGGAGACCAAAGTGAGTATATTTGGATGCAGAGCCTCATCTATTCACAAATAAGCGAAGCATTATCAACAAAGATTACTTCTCTGTAGGACGTTTGCCAAGGTACAGAATGAGCACTTGCTGTTGGTATACTCCAGGTGGTGCTTCCACCGTTGATGTCCTAAAGTGCTATGCATCTAGCACTGGATCAAGTCAATTTCAAACAGCTGATGAAGACCTCTGCTACTGCTTAGAGTGTGTGGCTGAGTACCACAGAGCCAGAGATGAGGTGCCATTCTTGCATGAGGTTTTATGGGAACTAGAAACCTTACGCCTCATAAATCACTTTGAGAAGTCTATGAAGGCAGAAGTTGAAGATGATGAATTATATATAGTAGACAACAATGGAGAGGAACAGCTATTTGACTGTAGTGGCCAAGATTTTGAAAATAGACTTCGAGTTCCTCTTTTTGAAATACTGAAATACCCTTACTTGCTTCTACATGAACGTCTTAATGAATTGTGCGTGGAAGCACTCTGTCGAATGGAACAAGCCAACTGCTCCTTTCAGGTTTTTGACAAATATCCAGGAATCTATTTGTTTTTGGTCCATCCTAATGAAATGGTTCGGCGATGGGCTATTCTGACTGCAAGAAACCTGGGGAAAGTGGACAGAGATGACTATTACAACTTACAGGAAGTTTTAACTTGCCTTTTTAAAGTCATTGAGTTGGGGCTTTTAGAAAGTCCAGACATTTACACATCTTCTGTGCTTGAAAAAGGCAAACTGGTCCTTCTGCCTACACACATGTATGACACCACCAACTATAAAAACTACTGACTAGGTATTTGCATGTTGCTGACTATTCTTGAGGAACAAGTCATGGATTCACTGTTGCTGGGCTCAGATAAACAAAATGATTTTATGCAATCAATCCTTCACACCATGGAGAAGCAATCAGATGATGACAGCATGGATCCTTTTTGGCCAGCATTACACTGTTTTATGGTGATTCTGGATCACCTTGGATCTAAGGTGTGGGGTCAACTTATTGATCCTATTGAAGCATTTCAGACCATCATTAACAATGTGAGCTACAACAGAGAGATCCAGAATATATGGAATAGCTTCATAAGGACCAAGTTAGAACCGGAGCCACATTTTGATGATATGGTGACATGCAGTCAGATTGTCTATAACTATAACCCTGAAAAGACCAAAAAGGATTCAGGGTGGAGATCAGCTATTTGTCCAGATTATTGTCCTAACATGTATGAAGAAATGGAGACATTAGCTAATGTACTTCATCAGATATTGGTCAAGATATGAGGGTTCACAACAGTACTTTTCTGTGGTTCATAACTTTTGTTCAGTCACTCATGAATCTAAAGAATTTGGGTGTAGCTTACATTGTAGAAGTTATTCATCATCTATACTCTGAAGTCAAAGATGTCCTCAACCAGACAGATGCTGTGTGTGACAAAGTCACTGAATTTTTTATTCTGATTTTAGTATCTGTGATTGAACTGCATAGAAATAAAAAATGTTTGCATCTGCAAAAAAAAATATTTTGCCTTTAACCCCTTAACAACCAATAATTCTTGAAATTTATTAAAAATCCTAAAAAAATTATACAATCAACATTAAACTGAGTCAAATTAAGAATAAAAATAAAGGTTAGAGATCAATCTCTTAATATGTTTATTTATATTCACATATGTACTTTTAGTTCATTGTCAAATGTGTTTGTCTCTTTATGCTAAAATTATGTAAAAACTGACTTGTCAAGGCTCAATATTTTTCTTGCAAGATTATAGAAGATTTTAAGCTAAAATGGGTACTTTCAATATTACAAAAATACACAATAAGAGATGTAATTTTATTTATATAATGAGTGCTAATTTAAGCTTTTTTGGTCCATGTTTTTAAAGGGCCAACATAGGATTTTTAAAAGAATTATTCTAATAAGCTACTATAACTAACTTTCTACTCTTTAGTTTATAATAGGATCAATTTAATTTAACAGCCTCATTTCTATCACAAAACAATTTAGCTTTAAGCATCTCTTAGGACACCTATCTAGCACATCCTTTACCTAATGTCCTAGATAGTCACCATGTAGTTCCTGCATTTTTTTCTCTTCTGGCATTGTGTTTTTTGTTTGTTTGGATTTTTTCATAATTCCTTGAATGAATTTCAATGCTTTCATGGCTGTGAAAACCCATGTCAAGTGACAAGGATATTCTTTCAAATAACTGATCCTGAGTATGCACAGATACACTTAGAAACATGTAAAATTTTCTTGTTTCTATTTTGTTGTGTTACAGTTTTTCACATGGGAAGCTGTGCAGTGGCACTTATCTTCTTGGACTTTAAATATACTACTGACTCTTTCTCTTCAGTTCCTCCTATTATGGATCACAGACACTATTGAGAGAGGGTAGTTCAAGAATACTTTCATGTTATCCTCTATCCCTGTATATTCATCCTACCTCCCACCCTAAAAATCTTTCAGACATATTATTCACTATTATAAACATCTTATAGGGTATGGTTGCCTACTGTCCTCCATACTGACCAACTATGAGTCTACCAGCTGCATGTCACTGAGTAAAAATATCCCAGGCATACATATCTACTATTTTTCTCATCTGGGTCCATGTCCTACTCCTGTGTTTTATTACAGGTAAAACCACCAAGATGCTTTCTCACCAATTTATTTCAATATCTTTTATTCTATTAAATAATCACATCAAGATTACATCCCCTGATCTTATCAGATACTTCTTAAGAGGATTAACAGATCAATTGAAATCACATAACTTTTGGTGTTCCTTGATTTATGATGTTCACATTCCCAATGCAAGCTGACAGATTCACTTGGTACTCACTGAAATTGTTCCACAGACTTCACTTTTCAATACTTCCCCTTAAATAGGTCTAGATGGAACTGTAATATCCTCATGGCAGTGAATGAGATCATGTCAAAAGTGTTGATGAACGAAGAATAATCTTGAAAAGGGACAAACCAGTACATTAAGAAAGGGCATTCTCAAAGGGATATGTCAAATGTTCAATGTCACATCTGAGAACAGAATATGTACTTCAACAACTTCAAAAATCAAACTTATCCCATTAAATAAAATTATCAAATATATATATATCAAATATAGAAGGATTGTGTTTCTGTACAATTAAGGAAATGTCTTTGAAATGCAGTGATATTCTGAATATAATTTTCCACTTATTTGGAGAGAACTTAATAATTTTTAACAAGGAATGTTCAACAACATTTGAACTCAACAGCTTTATAAGTGGAAATCTTTTGTACATAGGAGATTGATTATTTTATACAATTGCATTATATACTTCAATGCAAAGTTGTCTTGACATGAGAACATAGCTGCCAAGGGAAATTGTGAATATCTGTAGATCTTTCTTTGTAATCTTATATTAGAAAATTCTTCATTGAGATTATGACTTATTTAATGGAATAGGATGAATAAACAGAAAGTAAAGAATTAGAAACTAAGATAAGAAAATACCTTTGTGAAAGTAATGTCTAATAAACCCCCAATGTATTTACTAGGAATTACTTACTACTTACAAAAAAATTACTTATTTTTTTTTTTTGGTTTTTTTTGGGTTTTTGTTTGTTTGTTTGTTTGTTTGTTTACAAATGCTAGTTATCTGTAGTTCTTAAGTAAAGTCCCTTTTCAAGTTTTACTTCTTTTTTTGCACATTTAATTAGAATTCTGTACATTCCATATATTTCTCTGTTAATTGCCTTTATTTCTTCCTCTTCTTATTGTTTTAAGCATCATATCTTGTCATGTGCCACCTCGTCCCGCAAGGAGCACGCAACACTGGATCCTTCTCTTTGCAGTTTATTCGGGCCTTTAATTATCTTCTTATCTCTCACTCACTCACTCACTCTCACTCTCAGACATGTGACGAACGACCCACTCACTCACTCTCAGACAAATGACGAACGACCCTGGGGGGAAGTCCACTCGTCGCTAAATACCCTCTGGGCTTCCAATCCCAGTAAGCCACGTAGACATTGCCCATAGGTCCCCAGGCGCCAGAAGCAAGCCACCATCCTCACCTACAGCCAATAAGGAGTTGTTTACTCCCGAGAGCACTCACCATTGAGAAAGGTGGAAGGCGGAAACCAGTGCCACCTTTAGGGCGTGGTACAACCTAGCTCCCTACAGATCCCCCTTCTTTATTAAGAAAAAAGCAGGCAGAAGCAGAGGTCTAGTCTCTGAAGTGCAAAAGGAACATGTACAGGTATCGCTCCAGGTGTCATCCACCCAGACAATCCCTGACCCGTCCGACACCCTTTTCACAGAGGCAGGCAGTTGGGTGTCAACCTGCGTGCAACCAGACATACTCCTCATGAGTTCCCATAAGCCAGAGTACTCATGTGCAGTGCTAATCCTCGCATCCTGCAAAACATTCTTAAGCTTCTCCTTTAAGGAGGCCAAGCAAACTTAGGGGGACTGACCGACTCCAATGGCTGAAAATGCTTGGACAACTGTGGCTGCATCGCGACACTGAAGGAACCTAACATGGCAAATGCACCACAGGCAAACTAGGAATATCAGCACCATCAGGCTCGCCAGAGCTTCCATTCCCACCCACTCTTTCTGGTGATCCACAGCGGTGGAGAATCAGGACGCCAGTCCTTCTGCCAGGTCCGGCATCCACTCTGGTAGAATTCACGATCACCATGGTCACTCTCAGCTGGGCCGTCAAGTTTTCGAATTCACCAATCCAGTTTCCTAAAAGATAATTTGACAACTGTTTAGACAGATTTGCAGCACGAATAAGGTTCTGATATTGTATATTAGTCCCACATAATTCTGCAAACTTCCATTCACAGCCAAGCTAGGCCAGCTGCCAAAGAGTATCAATCCACTCTTGGACCAGGTCGATCCTTTGATTAATAACCATCAAGCCCTTTTTTAACTGAATATTAATGCCCTTTGGTACATCCAGGGCTTGTGCCACACTGGCAGAAAGATTATTCAAGGTTTGAGCAGTATGCACAATATGACTCTTGGCAACAGCCTCAGTAGTACATTGGCCTCCCAGACCTGAAGATTTAAAGACACTCTGACTAGACGTTCAAGACTGCTGGGTCATTCGTGCAGGGAGAATTCTGAATGCCACTTGCTGAGCGCCTCAGGCTCAAACATATGCCCAAGGCAGAGCACTCAGGTGGAAATTCCCCAGGTGGCTGGAATGTAAACAACTTAGGCTCACCTGCTCTCACTTAGTGCCTATTCAAAGCCTCCACCTGGGCTATAGTGAATGAAGCCGTGATCCCGTAAGTCTGTACTGACTCAGCCAAAGATTTTATCACTTTGAAATTTAAGGTCTCCTCGTATCTGATTTCCTTGTGGATCTTGAACACTGGATAAGCTAAGCGTAACTCTTTTCTGACTGCCTTCCATGCCCCTGTGCTGAAAGCACGTCCTAAACCTCCATTCCCATCTTCCGCATAGGGAGGGGGAGCCAATGGCACGGTTTGACATGCTGGGAATCTGCACCATTCTTCTCTATCTGGATCTCCCTTTTCATTTCATTCATTCATTTTTGCTCTTTTTATCTGTTCTCTGAGCTACAGCAGCTCTTCCTCTGAGTCTGTAGACTCAGGAGTTTCTATATCAGAAAGGTCGGGGTACAACTCTCCCCTTTTTTGAAACCAATTTCTTAGTTTCTCTTTCCTCTCCTGACTCCTCCAACCTTGATAGATATTCTTCAGAACTACTGCTCTCAAGGCCCAAAAGCTGAAAATCCTCTAAATCCCAGTAAGTGTTTCCCCTGGAATCTGATCCTTCAGTTCTAAGGCCTCTCGCTTCTTCACTGAACACCCCGTCAGATCTTTCCTCTTTTAACTGTTCTAAAGCTGTTACCTCAATTACCTCACAGCACCTCTGATCGTCCAAACAACCTCGAATCACCCTCCAAATGGATGTCACGCCTGCCTTTAGAATTCCTTGCTCATAGGCAAAGTCTAAATCTCGCCTTAACTTCTCCCAGGGGGACACTGTTAGACTGCCCGTGACAGCAAGCCACGGAGCTGCAACGTCACATTCCTTTACAAATCTCTCTAGTACGCTTTCCTTAATTTCCAGGCCCTTAGTTTATAATAGCTCTTGTATAGCCAGAAACATTGGACATGAGGTTGAAGACCCCATCCTTATATGACCTTTACTCCTTATTTTAAAAAATCTTTTCTGAGCCTTTACCAACCAGCCCCAGTCTTGCTACTACTTTTACTTTCACTTTTGAGCTCAAGTCTGCAATAATTGTTACTTTCACTTTAAGCCAAAACTGCTGTGCTACTTTTACTTTGAGCTCAAGGCTGCTGTGCGTCCACAGCTGCAAAAGATTACACCCACTCGTCAGTGAGCTTGCTGTGCGTCCACAGCTGTAAGAGGTAACACCCACTCGTCAGTGAACTCCCTCTTCTCCGCCTTTACCTACAGGTCGGAGCTACCCGCTAGCACCAAGAGGTTATCCTCACTACTTGGTGAGCTCCCTCTTTCTCTGCTTTATCCTATCTATAGGCCGGAGCTACCCTGCTCTCACTGCGGATCCTAACTTACCTGGGACTTACTGGTGCACCCCCCCCCCGACTGCAGAAGAGTTCTGAATCCTGTTGTTTGTTGGCACGAGTTTAATTCTTATCTTTCCGGATTTCAGCGCCACTTGTTGCGCGTTTAGTTCCTATCTTTCCGGGTTTCGGCACCACTTGTCGCGTGCCACCTCATCCCGCAAGGTGCACGCAACATCTGATCCTTCTCTTTTCAGTTTATTCGGGCCTTTAATTATCCTCTTGTCTCTCACTCACTCACTCTCACTCTCACTCTCAGACATATGACGAACGACCCGGGGGGGAAGTCCGCTCGTGGCTAAATACCCTCTGGGCCTCCAATCCCGGTAAGCCACGTAGACATTGCCCATAGGTCCCGAGGTGCAGGAAGCAAGCCACCATCCTCGCCTACAGCCAATAAGGAGTTGTTTACTCCCGAGAGCACTCACCATCAAGAAAGGTGGAAGGCGGAAATCAGCGCCACCTTTAGGGCGTGGTACAACGCAGCTCCCTACAATATCTATTCCTTTATTTCTCTCAACATACCTTACCCCTTTACAGGCTTTCTTTCTTTCAATCTTTATATTCAGAAATAGGTTTAGTTTCTGAGTCTTTGTGATCCTTTACACTTGTTTATAATGAACTCCTAAATGTGTCTGCATTTTTATAGTTTGTGTTCAAACTTTTATCTTTAACCATCCAACATACTAGAAAATATCTTTGAAGTCATTGTATCTTTACTTTACATCTAGGAGGCTTACTTTTCTTTTATTTTTTTACATTTTTAAAATGTTAATGTTTTATGAGATTGGCTTCCATTATGGGTAGAAGTCATGTGACCAGAAAGTTTCTTTCCCCCATGACTAGAGTTTTCTGGTCCAGTAAATATAAGAACAAAGTGCCCAACTGAATGATGATTCTAGATAATTAACCAAAGTTTCTTGTTGTTTAAGTATTTCACATTTAAAAATTAAAGTATACTTATACTCCAGGACATATTTGGGACACACATTTTTTTATATTTTATTTTATTATTTTATTTTTTGAATGAATTCTCATATTTTTTCCATGTATCCACTTGTTCAAACTCCATTCCCCCTCTCTCCCTTCCCAGTCACTCTCTCTTCTCCCCATCTCCTTGTCTCCTCCCAAGCAAGAGCAGTCCCAAGTTCCCAAGGTAGCTTAGTTCAGCATCCACTTCAGACAAGTCTGATTTCCTCATCTTAATATCAAGACTGGGTAAGGTGTTGCTCTGGAAGGAATAGGCTCCGAGCTACCAGTTCAAGGGGCTCCAGATTGCAAGCTGTTCAGTGGTGGTGGTGGTTTGAAGCTTGGGTGTGCTTTGATTTTTATTTGAAGTCCACAAATAAGGGAGTACATCCCCTGCTTCTATTTCTGGGTTTGTGATACCTGGCACAGGAGGCTATTCTCCAAATCCATTCATTTGCCTCCAAATTTTAGGATATTATTTTTCTTTCTGATGAGTAATACTCCATTGTGTAGATGAACCAATATTTGTTAATTCACTCTTTGATTGAGGGGTATCTAAGTTGTTTCCAAGTTCTTCCTATAATGAATAATGCTCCTATGAACGTAGTACCGTTAAAGATTTTGGTATGTAAATTTGCATCTTTAGGGTATATGCATAATAGTGGTATGCTGGGCCTTGGGGAGATTGATCCCCAGTTTTCTGAGAAACTTCCATGTTGCATTCCAGAGTGGCTGAACAAGCTGACACTCCCACCAACAAAGAAAAAGTGGTTCCATTACTCCACATCCTCTCCAGCATTGGCTGTCGTCTGTGTCTTTAAACTTAGCCATTCTGACAGGTGTAAGGTGGTATCCCAAAGTTGTTTTGATTTTCATTTCTTTGATAGCTAAAGATGTTGAGCACTTTTACAAGGACCTTTCAGCCATTTGTAATTATTCTGCTGAGAGTTCCGTTTTTATTTAAGGCTTTGGGCTCTAGTTTTTTGAGTTCTCTATATATTTTAGAGATCAGTCCTCTGTCACTTGCAGGGTTGGTGAAAATCTTTTCCCATTCTGTAGGCTGTCATTTTGTCTTATTGACTCTGTTCTTGGCTTTACAGAAGCTTCTCAGTTTCAGGAGATCCCACTTATTGATTGTTTTTCTTACTGTTTGTGCTACCCATGTTATATTTAGGAAGTGATCACCTGTGCCAATGTGTTAGAGGGTATTTCCCACTTTCTTTTCTATCAAGTTCAATGTGACTGGGTTTATGTTGAGGTCTTTGATCCACTTGAATATAAGCTTTTTGCAGGGCAATAAGCTTGGATCTGTTTGCATTTTTCTACACACTGCCATCCAGCTATGTCAACATCATTTGTTAAAGATACTATCTTTTTCCATTGAGTATTTTGGGCTTCATTGTCAAAGATCAAGTGTTCATAGGTTTTTGGGTTAATGTTGGGTTCTTCAGTTCAATTCCATTGATCCACAAGTCTGCTTTTATGCCAATACCAGGCTGTTTTTATTACTGTAGCTCTATAGTAAAACTTGAAGTTGGGGATGGTGATGCCTCCCTGAGGTTCTTTTGTTGAGTAAAATTGTTTTGGCAATACTGGCTTTTCTGTTATTCCAAATGAATCTGAGTATTGTTCTTTCAATATCTGTAAAATGTTTTTTTTTTTTTTTGGGATTTTGATGGGAAGTGCATTGAATTTGTAGATTGCTTTTGGTATGATTGCCATTTTTCCTAAGTTGATCCCACCTATCCAGGAACATGGGAGATCTTTCCATTTTCTGATATCCTCTTCAATTTCTTTCTTCAAAGATTTAAAATTTTTGTCAAATAGATCTATTACTTCTTTGGTTATAGTTACTCCATGGTATTTAATGCTATTTGCAGCTAAATGGTGGTATTTCCCTTATTTCTTTTTCAGCCCTTTTATCATTAGTTCATAGGAGGGCTACTGATTTTCTCAAGTTAATCTTCTATCCTGATACATTGTGGAAGGTATTTATCAGCTGTAGAAGTTTCCTGGTAGAATTTTGTGGACCACTTATATATACAATCATATCATCTGCAAATAGAGATGGTTTCACTTGTTCCTTTCCAATTTGTTTCCCCTTAATCTCCTTTTGTTCTCCTATTGCTTCAGCTAAAACTTGAGAGCTATATTGAATAGATGACGGGATAGAGGACATCCTTGTCTAGTTCTTGATTTTAGTGGGATTGCTTTGAGTTTTTCTCCATTAAGTTTGATGTTGCCTGTCAGCTTCTTGTAAATCGCCTTTATTATATTTAGATATTTTCCCTGTATCCTTGATCTCTCCAGGACTTTTATCATAATTGAGTGTTGGATTTTGTCAAAGGCTTTTTCAGCAGTGTTTTTTTTCCTTCAGTTTGTTTATATGATGGATGACATTTACGGTTTTTCATATGTTGAACCATCCCTGCATTTCTGGGATGAAGTCTACTTGATCATAGTAGATATTTTTTATATGTTGTTGTATACAGTTTGTCAGAATTTTGTTGAGTATTTTTGCATCAATATTCATGAAGGAAATTGGTCTGTAATTTTCTTTCTTTGTTGCATCTTTAAGTGGCTTGTTTGTAGATAGCTGACAACAAAGATATCACAATTTCTTGTAAGTTTTTGATATGACCTTGAGAAAATGATGAATGATTTCATTTGTTCCTGGGCTAAGAGCAATCTTCTACTTGTTTAGCTGGTAGGAAAATTGACAGAAATAATAATTCTCCTTGCTAGTCTGCCACTGACAAGTTACCCATGATCCAGAAGCAGAAGAAAGTAAGTTCTATGATCTTCAATCAACATTTTTATATGAATTTGTCACAGCAGCCACAAGAAGCTAAATGTAGGTATGAATCTTACAAAACATACTAAAATGTGCACAAGGACCAATAAGCCCTTTTAATAGAGAACTCTTATATTTTAACAATGTTCAAGTAAAAATTCTTATATAATTTATATAGGAGATCTTGAAATGTTTCACAAATAAGCATCTAAAACTATATTAACAATTACTCCAGGTCGTCTTTTACTTAAAAATTAAAATGCTATAGAAATCATTAAAGAATTTTCCATGTAACCCATCTCCATCCAATGCTTCTATTCCTTTCACTTCCTTTTACACTAAATCTAACTGCTATCTTCAAACATATGGATATTAATTTCACACACAGTTTTATTAAAGAATATGTAGCATTTTGTGTAAATATATTACACCATAAATTTACATCCGAAACTTGTGTTTTCCCTCAACATTATTTCTGAGGATTATCCAACCTAGCTTTACTTCACCTATTTTTACTCTTCTGTATGTATATATATATATATATATATATATATATATATATATATGCATATATACAAAACAATATACATTTATATATATATAAAACAAAATATATTTCCATACGTTCTCCTATTGAAAAATGTTTTCCCTACCATGAAGTTTCTGCTATTGATAATACAGATACATTCATATCTGGGCAAATGTCTTTTGAAACATAAATGTACACATCTCCTACAGTACAGATTCAGAAGTGAAATGCATATATTAGACTACAAACACCTTTAACATTGCTAGATGTTGCCACACTGCTCTTCAAGGCAACTAAGATTGCTTTGAAATTGTCCTACACTTAAATACATAGCATAATACATTAACACAAAGGTGTTACATTGACCCCAGTGAGTTGAGCATCCTCATTAATTTCTCTGCCATTGAACTACTATGACCCCTAAACTATTTTTCTGGTTCTAGTTATAGCATCTTAAAATTACATATAGGAGCTCCATTAGTATAGCTAAATAGCTCCAATTTAAAAATTAAAATTATGTTTGGTATTATAGGGAGCAATATTCATGAGGATCAGATAAGCAGTGTTTTTTAAAAGAAACACAAATATATTTCCCTTCGATTTACTTACAAATGTCATAAAACAGATTGATAATATTAAAGTTAAGCTATGTTCTTGAGGGAGGTTGTACTTCACTTTTAAAAGTGATAAATCAAAAGAATAATAATGAGAACTGGGCAGAACTCCATAACAGAACACTTTTCTATTAAGTGCAAGGCCATGGGTTCAGTCCCCAACACAACAAAAATAACATAAGCAATGATGTATTTTTGTAAGTACTTCCTTTGTTATGTCTGAATTAATACTCCTGTAAACTAATAAATTAGTGCTTTACCACACCCATTTTACAGGGGAATAATTTGTCAGACATAACTATAAATAACTTACTCCAAATCACACACAAAAAAAGAGGAATCAAGAACTGAATTTCATAACCATATCAAAAGACCACCAGCCTTCTTTACTTCCTGGCAGAACTCAATATTTTCACCCCATCAATCTTTAATAACAGATCATAGAGTTTTACTACACAACAATGGAAAAGTTACTAAGTCAGATTCATACTTACTTGTGTTTCTAATTCCACTACTTTGGTTTATTTTTAGAGGATTGTTAGGGGTGAGGGAATATTAAGACATAATAGCCTTAATTTTTTTATTTTCTATAAAAAAATTTGTACTTTTGTACAAAAGACCTAAAGGTTAAAATGGATATGCCTTATTGTGTTTTTACACTTAAAATATTAGAATGAGAAAATATATGGAAATAAACTCATTTATTTAGCATTTAGATAATGTATTAGAAAATACTTTCAGAGATAACTGAAATTGCTGTATGAGGCTGTTAAGAGATTAAAGGTTAATTGTGTTCTTGGAATGAACAAAAGTCCTAGGAATTTCTAGAAGTATTCTAAACCTCTGTGGGCTTCTTGTCTCTTTTTCATAGCTAGGAAAAGTTCCTATGGAACAATTTTATTGTCATTACTAGAACACACATTCTCATTATTTTAAACGTATAAGCAAAATAATTGTTTATAAACACTTAGCTCAAAACACATGAGCAAATTGACAGCAAATGTCAAAACCCTGAGTGAGGAAGAAAATAAACATAACAAGTACATAATAAAAAGAAAAGATATATAACTCACTTTCTCCCAACTTTAACTGCTTTCAGAGACACAGACTTTGTAGAGCTCCTGCAGAAGAGGTGAGTTACCCTCTTCCCAGCAGGCCAGCCAGGCCAGCTATGACAGCCCCCATGTCTGGCAACAGGGCACACAACATACCCGCTAACCCATCTCAGCTCTGGGTAAAGGTAAGTAGCAGGACCTCTGCCAACAAGTCTGACTACACCACCACCCCCATTGGACCTATTACCCCATAAGCCTTAATTCATCTCCCCAAACCACTCATCCCTCAACTTCAAATGTTGCATGAGACACAGCCTCAAGAGTACCCCAGAAGAAGAGGTGAGTTACTCTGCTTCCAGCTGACCAATCCACCCAGCTAGGTCAGCCCCAAATTCTGGGCAACAGAGCACAAAATATTCCCCCAACCCATCTTAGCTCCAGCTGTAGGCAAATACACAGGACCCTTGCCTTCAAGCCCAACTATCCATACCACCCATCCCCCCCTACTGGACCTTCTACCCCATAAGCTTCAATCCATTTTCCAAAGTTACCCCTCCTCTAAACCTCAGCTGCTGCCTGAGACACAGCCTCAGGAGAACCCCTGCAGAAGAGCTGCTACCTGAGATATAGTGTATGCAGTGCCCCAGCAGAAGAGGTCCCACTGCCTCCAATTTCTCCAAGAGCTCTAATTACATCAAGAGTAACTAGTAGACCAAAAACAGCCAAATAAAACACAAACAACACTTGTACTAATCAGCAGATGAGAAGGGCAGATGCCAGTGCAAAAATGATTTCAACAGCATGGCACCACTAGAACCAAGTGGTTCTATAAAAGCAAAACCTAAACATTCCAATTTAGAAGGAACAGAGGAAAATGACCTTAAAATATATTTATAAAGATAATAGAAGCATTTGAAAAAGAAATTAAAGAACTGCAAAACTCCCCCAAGAAAATAAAGCAAATGATAAGCCAAAAAAAATGGAAGAAACCAAAAAACTTTTTAAAGAAAGACTAGAGAACCCAGAAAAAGCAAACAGGAGATGGAAACTGTGCAACACTTAAAAACTGAAATAGAAGCAATAAAGAATATACAAACCAATGGAATGCTGGAAATAAAAAATCTGAACAGATGCAAGCATAACCAACAGAATTCAAGAAATGGAAGAAAGAATTTCTGGTGTAGAAGATTCAATAGTGGAAATAGATATATCAGTCAAAGAAAACACTAAAATCAAAAAAATTATATTACAAAATGTCCAAAAGATATGACACTATAAAAAGAACACACCTAAAAATAATAGAAATAGAAGAAGGAGAAGAATACCATCTCAAAGGCACAAAAATATATTCAACAAAATCATAGAAGAAACCTTTCTCAAACTAAAAAAAAAAAAATGCCTATGAAAATACAAAAAGCTCACAGAACACCAAATAAACGAGACTTCCCAAAGAAGTCTGCTCACCCATTAATAATCAAAACACTAAACATATAAAATAAAAAAATTTAAGAGCTACAAAGGAAAAAGGCCTGGGTAGATGTTATAAGGACACTAAGACCACTGATGCCATTCCAGACTACTACACCTAGCAAAACTCTCAATAACTATGACAAAACCATATTTAAGCAATACCTATCTACAAATCCAGCTCTACAGAAAGTACTAGAGGAAAATCTTAAACCTATGAAGCTAGAAAAACTCACAAAGCCACAAGCAATAGATAATCCCATAGAAGCAAACCCTCCAAAAAGAGAAAAACATAAACATACACACACACACTATCACCAAAAATAACAGAAATTAATAGTCAATGGTCATTAATATCTCTAAATATCAATGACCCAAATTCACCTATAAAAAGAGACAGGCTAACACAATGCATATGAAAACAGGATGCCCATGCCCAGGGCGGAATGGGGAGTTATGGAGAAGAGAGAATGACCTGATGTGGTGGGAGGGGGAAGGGACCTTGAATAAAGATATACAAGGATAGAACATGTGACTTCTTTGTTAATAATAATAAAATAAAACAAATTAAAAAAATAAAATAAAGTTTAAAAAAAAGAAGGCAGGATGCATCCTCATTTGCATACAATAAACATACCTCAACTTCAAGGAGGATGCTGCTTCAAAGTAAAGGGTTGGGAAAAGAATTTTTAGTCAAATGGAATCAAGAAAAAAATGGATGTAGCTATCATAATATCTAACAAAATAGACTTCAAACTATTATCAATCAAAAGAGATCAGGAAGGACATTACTTATTCACCTCATGATAAATTCATCAAGAAGAAATCTCAATCCTGAACATTAATGCTCTCACTACAAGTGCACCCATATTTGTAAAACAAACATTACTAAAGTTTAATCATTATATCAAACCCCATACATTAACAGTGGAAGATTTCAATACTACACTCTCACCAATGGGTAGGTCTTCCAGACCCAAATGAACACAGAAATAAGGGAGCAAACAGATATTATGACACAAATTGACTTAACAGATATAGGCAGAACATTCCACCCAATACCAAAAATATACATCCTTCTCAGCACCGCATGGAACTTACTGTAAATTTGACCACATATTCTGTCATAAAACAAATATGAATAGACAGACAAAAATGGAAATAGCCTCTTGTACCTTAACAGATCTCCATAGAGTAAAGATAGAGTTCAGGAACAACCCAAACTACAGAAACCCTACAAATTCATGGAAACTAAACTTCTCTCAATTGAAACACCTCTGAGTCAAGGAAGAAATGAAAAAAAAATAAATACTTTCTAAAATTTTATGAAAATGAATCCACTACACACTCAAACTTATGGGAGACAGTGAAAACAACACTAAGAGGAAAGTTCATAGCACTAGGTGTCTTTATAAAAAAGTGGAGAATTACCCATTTTCTGAGATACCACCATACTGCATTCCAGCATGGCTGAACAATTTTAGACTCCCAACAACAGTGTAGGAGTGTTCCCCTCACTCTGCATCCTCTTCAGCACAGGGCTGCCATCTGTTTTTAATCTTAGCCATTGTGACAGGTATAAAGTGGTATCTCAAAGTTGCTTTGATTTTCATTTCTCTGATGGCTAAGATGTTAAATACTTTTTCATGTGCCTTTCAGCCATTTTTAATTCTTCTGCTGAGAATTCGATTTTTAGTTCTGAACCACATTTTTAAATGGGTTATTAAGGGTTTTGGGCTCCAGTTTCTTGAGTTCTCTATATATTTTAGAGATCAATCCTCTGTCACTTGTAGGGTTGGTAAAAATCTTTTTCCATTCTGTAGTCTGTCATTTTGTCTTATTGATTGTGTTCTTGGCCTTACAGAAGCTTCTCAGTTTCAGAAGGTCCTACTTATTCTTGTTGTTCTTAGTGTCTGTGCTATTGGTGTTGTATTTAGGAAGTAGTTACCTGTGCCAATGTGTTGGAGGGCATTTCCTACTTTTTCTATTAAGTACAGTGTAGCTGGGTTTATGTTGAGGTCTTTGGTCCACTTGGATTTGAGTTTTTTGCAGGGTGATAAGATTGGATGTATTTGCATTTTTCTACACACTAACATGCAGTTATGCCAACACTATTTGTTGAAGATGCTATCTTTCTTCCACTGAGTATTTTTGGCTTGTTTGTCAAAAATCAGGTGTTCATAGGAGTGTGGGTGAATGTCAGGGTCTTAAATTTGATTCCATTGAGCCACAAGTCTCCAGAAATACCACTTATAGGCATATACCCTAAAGACACACATTTATACCCCAAAGTATTAGCTCAACTATGTTCATAGCAGCATTATTCATAATAGCAAGATCCTGGAAACAACCTAGATGCCCCTCAACTGAAGAATGGATTAACAAACCATGGTACATCTACACAACAGAGTAATACTCAGCATTTAGAAAAAATGATAACCTAAAATTTAAAAGCAAACGGATAGATTTGGATTATGTTCTCCTGAGCAAGTTCTCACAAACCCAGAAAGAGAAGCAGGGGGTGTACTCACTCATTTGTGGACGTAAAAAAAAAAAAAAGATGTCATTATATACAAGTGCTCAGTGCTAGAACATAGCTAAATGACACAGTGTCCCACATCTGCATTGATGGCCTCTGGCAGGGGTGTGAGTGAAGAAAGACTTGTTTTCTTTAAGGGTCTGGCTGCAGGGAGTTTAATTATGCTCCAGTAAGTAAACGAGGAACATGAATGGGTGATTTTGTAAATGGGGAGATCATAAGTGTGGGTATTAATCTGAGAGGACTGCTAATGGAGTTTGAAGGGGTGCATGATGTAAAATCACCAAATTATATATACATATATACGTATATATAAAGTTTAGAATAAAAGGAAAAATCTCACACAAGAGACTTAACAGAACAACTGAGAACTCTAGAACAAATAGAAGCAAACTCATCAAGAAGAAGTAGGTGGCAGGAAATAATCACACTCAGGGTTGAAATTTAAAAAATCGAAACAAAGTAAACAATACAAAAAAAATCAATGAAACAAAAAGTTGGTTCTTAGAGAAAGTCAGCAAGATAGACAAACTTTTGTCCAAAATATTAAAAAGCAGAGAAAGAAAGTGTCCAACTTAACAAAATCAGAAATGATTTGGGGATAAAGATCTGTATTCCAAACAATTGCAAAACCTAAAAGAAATGGACAGGTTTCTGGACAGGTACCACTTCCTAAATCAGAGCAGATAAGTAACCTTAATACACCTACAACCCCCAAGGAAATATAAGCAGTTATTAAAAGTCTTCCTAGCAAAAAGAAGCCAAGGGCCAGATGACCTTAGTAAAAAATTCTACCACAATTTTAGAGAACAACTAATACCAATACTCCTCAAATTGTTCTACACAATAGAAACTGAAAGAACAATTTCAAACTCTTGTTATAAGGCTACAATGATATTGACATCAAAATCACCCAAGTATGCAACAAAGAAAGAATTTCAGACCAATCTCCCTTATGAATATTGATATAATACTCAATAAAATACTGGCAAACAAAATTCAACAGCATATCAAAAAATCCACCATTATCAAGTAGACTTCATCTCAGAGATGCAAGGATATTTCAATATATGAAAAACAGTCATTCATCATGACAACAAACTGAGGAAAAAAACACATGATTGTCTCATTAGATATTTGGGGAAAAAAAGCCTTTGGCCAAATCCAACACTCCTTTATGATAAAAGTCCTGGAGAGATCAGAAATACCAGGAAAATACCTAAACATAATAAAGTTAGTATACAGGAAGCCAACCTTAAACTAAATATGGGGGAGATTTCAAACTAATCTCACTAAAATCCCCTCTTTTAATGAAATAAAAATGATTTTGCTTTGGAGAATATCCTCCTGAGTGAGATCTCACAAATCTAGAAGGATAAGCAGGGGGTGTACTCACTCATTAGTGGCCCCCAAAACTTTACTAGGAAACTCCTACAGCTGATAAATATCTACAGCAAGGAAGCAGGATATAAGATCAACTAAAAAAAAAAAAACCCAGTAGTCGTTCTATACACACACGATAAAATACTGAAATATAAATCAAGGAAACATAACCCTCTACAATAGCTGCAAATAACATCAATTATCTTGGGTTAACTCTAACAAAAGAAGTGAAAGACCTGGATATCAAGAGCCCTAAGTCACTAAAAGAACAAATTAAAGAAGATATCAGGAATGGAAAGATCTCCCATGTTATTAGATATGTAGGATTAACATAGTAAATATGTCAAACTTACCAAAAGTAATCTACAGATTCAAAGCAATCCTCATCCAAATCCCAACACAATTCTTTTTAGACCTTGAAAGAACAATATTCAACTTTATATGGTAAAACAAAAAACCCAGAATTGCCAAAAAAAATTCTGTTCAATAATAGAACTTCAGGAGGCATCACCATTCCTGAATTTAAGCTATACTATTGCTACAGTCGAAAAAACAACTTGGTGCTGGCATACAAACAGACTTGTGCATAAATGGAATTAAATCAAAGACCCCAACATTTAACCATAAAACTATGACACCTGATTTTGAACAAAAGGTCTAAGTTATGCAATGAAACAAAGGTAGCATCTTTTTTAAATATTTAGAAAATACTTTTATTTACTAACAGTAAAAGTGTTAATTTCTCTCAGTAAAGATTATTTTATTGAAAACAATGTAATTTAATATGTTCAGTATTTTGAAAAATCATTCTTTAGCATGTCATTTTGGACAACAAAATCACGTAATGATAAACATTTCTAAACATCCATTGTCAAGTTCTCTTCATAGCATATTTGTTTTAAATGTCAGTTAATATATCTTATAGCTTTAAAAAATCATCTTTAACTTAAAGAGACCCATGAAGTACATTTCTTGCTAGGTATCTGGAACAGTCGAGGTTCATTGAGAAAATAAGAGAACACTGCAGGACTCTGTAGGAAGGAACTGAGCACAGGGCACCAGAGGGGTGTAGGAGTTAGGGCTTGGGGGTGTTTGCAGCCACAAAGTGTTTCTAGAGGAGAGGAGCATGGTCGTTTCTGTCATCTGGGGCAGAAAAGTCCATCAATTTGTATGTGGCTGATCTCAGTGGCCCAAGTGATGTGAAATGGGGCAGGTGGCCTGGAGAACTAGTGGAGAACATTGAGTCTACCATAGCCCCACATTTACTGAATACTGCTAACCAGTGACACCAGTGTGTGTGTGTGTGTGTGTGTGTAATTCACAAGTACCAAATATATTAATTTTATGTTTTCTCTATCAGATGTTTGTTTTGTGCTCTTTAAATAATTGAACAGATCACAATTTAAAAGCCATTTATTTTTCAACTCAAGTATATAAACATAGACCTACAATCTGTCCTGCCTATAGAATGTGCTAGGGTAACAATGGCCCACAGATTGAAGGAGTGGCCAACCAATAACAGGTCTAGTCTAAAACCCATTTTAGAAGAGTAAATCCACTCTGGATACTGTCTGGAGTATCGAGACTCACATGCTAGGTGGAGACCCAGAGACATAGGATAGAACCAAGGGAAATGTCAATGTAATAATACCTAATGATATTATTCTGCACACATAGATTGGTACCTACTTCAATTGTCATCAGAGAAGTTTCATCCAGCAGCTGATGGAAACAGATGCAGACCCACAGCCAAAAATTACCTAGAGCTCAGAGAATCCTATAGAAGAGATGAAGAAAAAATTGTAGGAGCCAGAAGTGTCAAGTACTATACAAGACCACTCACATAATCAACAATTAACTTAGGCTTACAGGGGCTGACAAAGACTGAACCAATAATAAGGAAGCCTGCATGGGACCAACCTAAGCACTCTGCATATATATTGTAGTTGTATAGGTTCTTCCTCATGAGAGATTTCTAACAACAGGAACTAACTTTGACTTTTTTACTGGTTTTTTTTGGAGAAGCTACTCTTTATACTGAGTCACTGTGAACAACACAAATACATGAGGAGGTACTCAGTCTATCTGCAACTTGACATGCCATATTTTATTGATACTCATGAGAGACCTGCCGTTTCCAAAACTTGAACAGAGAAGTAGTGAACTCGGGTGGGAACAAAGTAGGTCTGAGGGAGAGGTACTGGTAGAAGAGGAAAGAAAGAAAATATGGTCAGAATGTAAAATGAATTAATTAATTTTTTAAAAATCAGTCTGAGGCAGTCAAATCATATTGTTTATCATTCTATAGTTTTATCTTCCCTCATAATGATGCTGTATTTTCTATTCATTGTAATAAAACATTCAAAGACTTATATTTAATGATATCCTCCCCCAAATTAATAAAATTATGAAAAATAACTATTAATTTTATAAGCATGTTTTCCTAAAAATATATCAATCATTGTTCTTGGTTTTCTTTAAATTATAATTTCAAGCTGATCCATTTTCAACATTAGAATCTGATATATTAGCTTGAATATATAATTAAGATTACTTTTAAAGTGACCTTTAAAGTAATTGGTGACCTTTCCCAATATGTTGCTGACATTAAGTCTCTACTTTGTCATATAAGGTCTTTGCAAATATCACTATTGAATATTTTAATTTGTTTAATTTGCGCAAAGCATTCAAATATTGAGGAACCTTAAGGTTGAAAGAATATTTGGAGTGTTATATTGCATACTTTGAACTTCCTACTCAACATTCTGAAGTATTATAAACACACAGAAGTGTATGTGTGTGTGTCATTCACAAGTCCCAAACATACTAATTTTATTTTTCTCTATCAGATGTTTGTTTTGTGCTCTTTAAATAACTGAACAGATCATAAATTTAAAAGCCATTTGTTTTTCAAAACATATCATACAGTCAAAAGAGTAAAACTTTCTTAAAATAGAATCTAGAGCTTAATCTACTCTATAGCAACTTGATTCAGGCATAGTGTTATATGCCTACCATGTCAGTCTTCAGGAAACTAAAATGGGATAATCACAGGTCTGAAAAAAAACCCACAGAATTTAGATAGGCACAGTTTTCATAATAAATAAGTAATGTCAATAAACAAACCTTAAAATCCTGTATTGTGTTCAGTAATATCAAAGTGTTTGGCCTAGCCTTCCTTGACTCAAGCAATAAAAAGGGGACCTTAGGGATGTTCTGCAAAAGTCCTAGTGAGGACAATATTTGCCTTCTGGCTGAAATAAGATAAGCCTGCATTATATGAAGCTTCCATTAAAAAAGAAGAGTGAGAGAGGGCCTGACACCTTTGAAACTCAGACCCGTGTCCAGCATGGAATCAGAGGTGAGCAGATTCCAGCTTCTGGGCTGCCCATCTACCTCCCCCAGCCACCTCTCATAGAAGGGACCTTCCATGACTGGCCCTCAACTTCAGGTCATGCTGCATCATCAGAGATGGACTGAAGCCTTTGAAACTCAGACCTGCCTTCAGAGTGGAATCAGAGGTGAGATTTCAGCTTCTGGGCTGCTCGTCCAGGGAATCCCTCTCTGGGACCAGGGTCACAGCCAAGGTTCTGATGTCAGACTCTTTTTTTTTTTTTCATTTTACTAATCATATACTCTTTTCTTTTCTTTTTTTTTCTTTTTTTTCTTCTTTATTTTGTATTTACCAAAAAAAAAACAGTAAAAAGAATTTAAAATGCAGAAGAGTTAACAATAACTATACAGAGGATAAGAATCATAAGCATGGCTTATCAAGGGTAGAAATACAAATAAGATTGCTACACATATATTTTCTTTGTGTTCAGCTTTCCCTATATATCCTTATTCAAGGTCTCTTCCCCCTCCCAACACATCTGGTCATTTT